>CABHPP010121360.1:23977-46869 GCA_902168425.1 Peromyscus attwateri
AGACAGGGTTTCTATGTGTAGCTTTGCGCCTTTCCTGGATCTCGCTCTGTAGACCAGGCTGGCCTCGAACTCACAGAGATCCGCCTACCTCTGCCTCCCGAGTACTGGGATAAAAGGCGTGCGCCGCTGCCACCGCCGCTGCCGCCACCACCACCCGACATAATTTTTTTAATAAAGATAGATTTGAGGTGCCTGGGGGACATTTGGGTACAGACATCCAATATTGTTTTGCATCTGTCCTGAGGTCCTTCTCTGGTACCTAATAGTAAAGATCAGAGATATACTGCCAAAGAGAACAAAAGACATATTCCTGACAGCAACAGGGATATGTTTTAGCAACAACAACAACAACAACAACAAAAAGTGGATAGCTACTCTTCCAGGGAAAGAGACCCCTTATAACTTCCTACCAAAATCTTCTTGAAGTTACAAACACAGAATCTCTTGGGCCCCATATAGTTATTTTTATTTGATCACTATGATAAGACACCAAGGCCGTTTATAGAACCTGACCTGACCTCCCTCTACCTGCTTGCACAAAGGTCAGCACCATTCTTTCAGCCCATGTACAAACCAGGAAATTAGAAAGTCAGCTCTTGAACACTGCTCTGTAAGGACCACCGAACCATGTGTTCTTGCCACCTCCATCAACGCATCAGTTTTCCATAACTGAATGAAGAAAGCAACTTACAGGAACCCCCAGAACCAGAAGTCAAGAAAAATATCAATTGTGGTGCATGTCGGGAAGTGTATCCCTCCACCCCTGCCTCCATGTCTTATTTACTTTCAGAGTACTCAAGCTTAGCAGATAATGATATCTTTTCAGGAAAACCAACTAGAGTCAGTAGATCAAAGCCTAAAGGTCTTGGTAACTGGAATTAGCTAAGTACATTAATTTGCCTTTGTGCATAAGAAGGGATTCTTCTAGAACCACTGGCCAGAGAATAGGACCAAAAGCAACCCACACAATTTGCTTTATGAATGTTTGCCTCTTCGCTAGCCAGAAAGACTTATAAGAAAAACCCTATAATTTGGGGAAATTAGCTTTTTTTGATAATAAAAACCATACAGTAAATATTTTAAGCAGTTGCATATCCCCCATAGAATATGAGCAGATGTTTGTCTTCGTTAGGCTTACTATTGCTGTGGTGAAACACCATGACCAAAGCAATTTGAGGAGAAAAGGGTTTATCTGGCTTATGCTTCCACATCACTGTTCATCAATCACTGAAGGAAGTCAGGAAAAAAACTCAAACAGGGCAGGAACCTGGAGGCCAGAGTTGATGCAGAGGCCATGGAGGGGTGCTGCTTACTGGCTTGCTCCATATTGCTTGCTCAGCCTACTTTCTTAAAGCACCTAGGATCACCAAACCAAGGGATGTTGTCACCCACAATGGGCTGGGCCCTCCCGTATCAATCACAAGTTTTAAAAATGCCCAACAGGCTTGCCTACAGCATGATTTTATGGAGGCATTTTCTTAATTAAGTTTCACCCACACACACACACCCCCGGATGATTTTAGCTTGTAAAAGGTTGACAAAAAAAACTATCCAGCACAATATCATTTCTACCAAACAACAAGAAAAAGAAAGGAGTTCAGATTAAAAGACAATAAAATAAAAAAGTCCATGTGAAATAAAAGACAAAAAAATTAAAATTCAATAATATAATTATAACCTTGTAAAAAGCAACAATACATCACTTATAAAAAAATCAAATCACTGTTGTAAGGGACAAATTTGGAATGCTCTATCAGGGTTTGAGTTTGTAAAAAGCAAAAAGATTATAGAATGACATACCCAAAGAAAACACTGAAGACTAAAATTAAAAGTTCTCAACTTGTCATTAGATTTTTCAAGTGAACACTAAATGCCAAAAGGGAAGGGGGGAACATTGTGAACACACTCAGCCAATTTGTAAAGCCAACAAAATATACTTTAGTCTACAGGAGCTTAGAAACACACTGCTGAAAACTTTTTATACTCAGCCAGTTTAAGCCAATAAAACATTTCAAGGACATGGAGCTTAGAAAAATAATTCATGAAAATTATTTCTTGAAAAACTTTACTCAGAGTTTTTCCAACAATCATAATTCGATCAAACAGAAAAGACCATGGCTGTGTTCTTGCTCAACAGAACAGTCGCAGGCACAGTGGCATAGTTCATCTTTACTCTCAACTTACTTGAATAACAAAAATGCCTAGAACCTTCGTGAAGTACACCTTTGGTTCTGACTAAGAGGATGTTCCCGAGAAAGATTAACTAAAAAGAGTAAGTCCTACCCTGAATGTGGGCAGCAGTAGGCTGATTCCTGGACTGAATGAAAAGGGAAAAGGGGAAGGAAAGAACACTGAATGCCAGCACCCCTTTCTCAGCTGTCTGATCTATCTCGATGTTAACAAACTTCCTCACACTCCTGACACCATCACAGTAATCATACAGATGATAGCCCTAACCACGTGCCAAAACTCTTCTCACTTACATTGCTCTCAGTCAAGTATCTTGTCACAGTAAGGAGAAAAGTAACTAATAGAGAAAACTGGTACCAGGAAGGGGGTTGTTGCTATAATTACCTAACTACAGGGGTATAGGCATTTAGAACAGGTTTGTGTGAAGAATGTGGAGAAGTTTGGAGCTGTGGGCTAGTCTTAGAATGTTGCAAGCAAGGTGCAAGAAGTCACTCTGATGGGAGCTCAGAAGACCAGAGTGCTAATAGAAATATAGACGTGGAGGCCATGCTAAGAGACTTTGGAAAAGAACATATATAAGGTTCTTTCCACAGCCCATTGGTAGTGTTTTACATCCAACACTTATAGCTGTTGGATGATCAGGAAGATGATTTCTGTTTAAGCTGTATAATTCTGATGAATAGAAATAATACCAGAATATTTTTCTTTACTGACACAGGAAAGTAACAGTATTCTCAGTCTTAAAGACAGCTAATTTCAGACTTTAGAACAAACTCAAAATAGACTAAGCTGCCCCCACAGAAAATACACAAAGACACAATCCCAGCACTGCTGAGTCAAGGTTAGAACTGAAGCAACTTTGGTAGACATAACCTTCTACAGTAATTGACTGCACATACTCCTAGGCTCAAGGTTCAGCCAACTGTTCACTTTCTGTCTGGGAACCCTCACCAACTTAGAGCTACGTGCTTAGCCAAGTGTTACACTGGCCAGTCAGCACAACCTTCCTAGTCTGAGAGAAACTATGTGACTTATCACATGTTATGAAAATGGGTTGGACCCTGAAAATGTAACATATAATTGTGCAGAGTTTGGCCGTAGGAAGAAGAGTGAGCGATGTGAAAGGACAGTGTAAGAGTTGGACAGAGAGTAAGAGTGAGTGTGTGAGTGTGTGTAGGTGTGCGTGCTGAGCGAGGGATGTAGCTGTATGGGAAAAGAGAAAGAAGGAGAAGTATGAGAGATAATAGAAGAAGTGTGAGAATAAGATAAAAGAGTGAATGAATGAGAGAATGAATAAGTCAAGAGTGAAGAAATGATATAATAATATGTGAAAGAATCTAACAGAGTAGAGAGAAGAAATGTGTAGATGTAACTGTGCAAAAGAGGTTATGTGGCTGTGGGGGAAAATTATGGAAAATGTAACAGTATGAAATATAATATGGCTGTATGGAAAATGTAGCAATATAGAATGTATATATGTGGAGACAGATCCTCAGAGAAAGAGATTTTTCAAGATGTGATAAAAGAGAAAGTTACCATCAGAAGGCACGTGTGTTTCTTTAATTTTACCCCTCAGATAGATAGAAACTTATTTCTAAATACCCTCAGGTAGAAAAAGTCTAGCCCTCAGATAGATAAGAATTTTTCCTAGCCCTCGCCACCTTTGTGGATTTTTTTTAACATACTCTGGGTAGCTGGAGGCTGGCCCCCCAGCTACCAATACATCATGACCACCACAACTCTTATAAGGGAAAACATTTAATTGGGGCTGGCTTAGAGTTTCAGAGGTTTAGTCCATTAACATCACGGCAGGAAGCAGGATGGTGTGCAGGCAGACATGGTGCTGGAGAAGGAGTTGAGAGTTCCACATCTGGAACCACAGGCAGCAGAACAAGTCTGTGTCACACTGAGCATAACTTGAGCAAAGAACTCAAAGCCCACCCCCACAGTGACACACTTCCTCCAACAAGACCATACCCACTCCAACAAAGCCACACCTCCTAATAGTGCCACTCCCCATGGGGGTCATTTTCTTTCAGACCACCACAAATACCAATCAAAATTCCCATGTCATATTGTAAAGGTTTAGAAAAACAATACAAAAAATTTTGTTGACTTTTTTTTTTAACCCTTTGAGGGCCCACCACCCAGTCCCCAAATAAATAAATACACATAGACTTATAAATGCCCAACCTTAGCTTGGCTTGTTTCTAGCAAGCTTTTCTAACTTAAATTATCCCATTGCCCTTTAGCTACATTTTGCCTCTGGGCTTTTTATCTTTCTTTATTCTATGTAATCTTCCTTTCCTTTCTACTCTGCGGCTGGCTGTGTGGCTGGGTGGTTGGCCCCTGGAGCCACCTTCTCCTTTTCCTTTTCTCGCTCCTCCCTCTCTTCCCTAGATTTCTCCTCCTATTGGTTCTCTCTGCCTGGCAGCCCCACCTATCCTTTTTCCTGCATAACTATTGGCTCTTCTGCTCTTCGTTAGACCAATCAGGTGTTTTAGACAGGCAAAGTAACACGGCTTTACAGAGTTAAACAAATGTAAAATAAAAGAATGCAACACATCTTTGCATCACTAAACAAATATTCCACAGAGTAATTGAATATAATTAAATAAAATGGCAAAGCTATGCCCACTTAATTTTTCACAAAGGAGGCAAAAATAGCCCACAGTGTGTTAGTACTGGGATTTGAAACTTTTAAGAGATGGGGCTAATGGCTCAACAGGAAGTATGCCCTCACAGTTAAGGAAAAAGAGGCCATGAGTCTGAAAAAGATCAAAGGGGACATATTGGAAGTGGGAAAGAGAAGGGGAAGAAATGGGGTAATCATATTTTAATTTCAGAAAATATGAGAGTGGCTCAGCAGTTAAAGAGTACTGGTGGCTTTCCCAGGGGAACCAGGTTCAATTCCCAGCAACCACATGCCACTCACTGCTCTCTGTAGCTCCAATCTCAGGAGACCCAACACCCTCTTCTGGCCTCCATGGGTACTGCACACATATGATGCACAGAAACACATGACGGGAAAGCTACCCACAGACATAAAATAAAATAAAAATAAACAAAAGTTTTCAGAAAATAAAAAATAAAAATTTAAAAGGGGTGATATAAAGGTAATTTCTGGCCAGCCCCTGGCTAGTTCCTGCGTGAGATTGTTATGGAAGCATTAGCCAGGCCTCCCAGGCCCCCAGTAACCCCTCAGCCCTCCTGTTTCCTGCATTAAGATGGGATTCTATGTCCCACACATGATCCCATTGCTGCCATCACCTTGGTGTGACACAGCTGAGAATGTGTCACAACTGAACCAGTGTCAACACCATTCTCTTAGACCTCCAAAACTTTGAACTAATAAGCCACCTTTATTCCTAAGTATCCTGCCTTGGTTATTTCATTCTAGAGATGAAAAATGACTTAAATATTATAAAGCAATATAAAAATTATATCCCATAATTTTTAGAAAAACATTGTTCATCTGAATATAAAGAATGGAGTTTCTTTTTTTAATGTGAACTTGTTGGAGAACATGTTAAGCACTTAAATAGTTATGAGTGGATTTACCAGAAGTCATCAGTGTAGATCACAACCAGAAATGACTATCAACAGGGAAGCAGTATTCAAATCACCAAACACTACAGAGACTAAACAGGCAGGATTGAGAGGCTTCCCATGGATTCAGGCAGATGAGAGCTGTTTCAGTAGAGTGAAGGTACAACAAGTCACGTGTCATCAAAGGGTGTAAGGAAGAGGAGGAATGGACCTTGGGAAATATCAAAGGGTTTGAGTGTTCCAGACATCTGTGGTGGTATTGTGTTCCCCAAAATATTGTGCACCCTAATAAACTTATCTGGGGTCAGAGACAGAACAGCCACTAGATACAAAGGCTAGAAAATGGTGGCACACATACCTTTAATCCTAGCATTCCAAAGGCAGAGATCCACCCGGATCTCTGTGAGTTCAAGGCCACATTGGAAATAGCCAGGCATGGTGACACATGCCTTTAATCCCAAGAAGTGAGCCTTTAATCCCAGGGAGTGATGGTAGAAAACAGAAAGGTATATAAGGTGTGAAGACCAGGAACTAGAAGCATTTGGCTGGTTAAGCTTTCAGACCACAATTCATGTCACATCCCATGTGAACTGTGCTTGTTGTCTGGAAAACCGTACCAGGAAAGATGCAACATCTAGAAACTGAAGCCATGGTGTGAAGATGGCAGGGGGTGTGAGAACAAAGCCAGTTTTTAATAAAGCTGAAGCATGGGGTGAATTTGACATCACAGCAAAAGCCCAAACCAATCTTCACCTCAGCCTCTTCCACCCCTGCACTGTTTCAGTGACACAAGCCCTTCAAGGCCTTTTGTTTCCCAACCCCGCCAAAGCTGAGCTTTCTACTGTGACAGAAGTCACTCTCAGGGTGCGGCACCCTCGCTGGCGGACATTCTGTACAAACGCTTGAACTCCTTCGTTCGTCTTTATTTCCTCATTCCAGACAAGCCACCAGAGCCGCTTACGTTCTCCAGAAGGTGAACTTTAACAGGACAGTTCAGGAATTTGCTGCTGCCTGGGCCAAGGAAGAGGACAAGGCAAGGTCCTGAGGTCCTGCCGCTGTGACCTCAGCCTGGAGCTAGCGAGGACACTGTCATTTTTGTGCTCCTTCATGCACAGACTGCCCTGGGATGTCTTCAGATGGGAAATCACTGCAAGCCCTGCGTTCCACACTTCTACCAGAGCAGGCACGTGTTCACATGTCACTTTAGGTATTTCTCAGCCAACTATTAAATAAACTTTCCCCCTTTTTTTATTCTGGACATGCACTTTTTCTGAGTATTACTTTACTCATTCTAAATAATGGAAAAAGCTTGTAGGTTAATCTGAAAACAAGCTTCAGGTCCGGCTTCTTTCCATGACAGCACCATACACAGATGATTCTCTTTTCCACTGAACAGAATTTCCTGGGTATGTCTCAGTTTGCAGATTCAAAAAGAAAGGAAAATACATGTTAAACCAAAAAGAATTTAACAAAAAAGGCAAGTCTCAAACTACAAATACAGCTCCTTGTGCCACATTCTGGAGGTCATTAACTTAAATCCCCTCTGCTCAGTTCATGCCTTTAATCATACTTAGTCTAATGTGAGGCTCTCTTTTCATGTGAAAGTTGTTAAGTACACACAAGGTAAAGCCAGCCCATGGCTTTTTTTTAATCCTAACAATTCCCAATAGACCAATTTGCAGAGACACAAGACCATAATCAACACAAACTTTAACAATTCCTTACCTCAAGAAGAAAAAAATACACATATTTCAAAGAAGTGTTTTTCTCAGAGAGAAGAGAAAGCATTAATTTTATTCCTAGTTTATACATCTATATAATACCAGATTACCCTCCCAGCAGACACTTATGCACATATATGCACACCCAATTACAACCAAATAGGCAGGAAATTTTATTCTGGACCCAGGAAAATAATAACTAAAAACATAAAGGACAAGAGATGTAGGGAACGTAATGTTCCAGACATGTATTAAGGCAAGTAGAAGTTCCAGCTGTTCTCTCCTGTCATTATAAGCTGGACAGGTGATTTTCTGTGACCTTCGGGACTTCAGTTAACAGCTGGACTGCTAGGAGTCTACTGCCTATTAGGTAAATCTCAGAAGAAAGACTCAGATATAAAAGTACACCAAGAAGAATTTATAAATTGTTATTGTTGAAAAATGCAGAAATGACTAGCTTGTGCATTATCCTTCTGTGGTGGCTTGAATAAGAATTACTCCTATAGACTCATAGATTTGAATGCTTGGTCACCAAGGAGTGGTACTATTAGGAGGTGTGGCCTTGTTGGAGGAAGTGTGTCACTGGGGGTGGACTTCAAGGTTTCAGATGCTCAAGTCAAGCCCAGTGTCTCTCCTCTCTTTCTGCTGCCTGCTGATCCAGGTGTAGAACCCTCAGCTACCTCTCCAGCACCATGTCTGCCTGCATGCTGCCATGTCTCCCATCATAATGATAATGTATTAAACCTCTGAACTGTAATGCAGCCTGAATTAAATGTTTTCCTTTATAAGAGTTGCCATGGTCATGGTGTCTCTTGACAGCAATAGAAACTAAGACACCCTCCTTCAATATCATTTTCTAAGTGATAAATAACCTTTAGAGAATTATAATGTTTGCTTCATGCTATATATACTATTTAGCTACTTACCAATGTCCATTTTGCAAAGAACATTCTTCTATAGAACCTTGGATATTATATGAGGAAGGCATACTTTTTGTTCTTAACACACTTTCAAATTTATGAGTGGATTACTGTAAATTCTATAAAATAAATTGATTCATTGCTCACAATACTACATAATAAAATGCACTGGCATCCATCTAATTTATAAATGTCTGGGTTAAGACTAGCTATTTAAGAGACTGTTTTAAAGAATTACCAACTCCATATTTGTGATAACCCAGGGACTTGTTGACATTTTTTTAAACCAAGAAGAATTACAAATAATTTTTATTTTGGAAAAATGAACCAGTGAATATTTACTGAATCATCTAAAGAAATTCTTCATTCTCTATTATAAGATTTAACATTAGGGCTTGGGAGATGGCTCCATAGGGTGGGGAACTTGCTGAAGAAGCATGAGAACCCAAGTTAGTATACCCAGAACCCACACAAAGCTGGGAATAGCAGTGCTCATCTATAACCCCCATGCTCCTATAGTGAGATGAGAGATGGAAATGGGAGCATTGTACCAGCCAGCCTGGTGTAAAGATGGAAAAACAATAAAGAGACCTTGACCCTTGAAAGGTGGAAGGTAGGGGCAGATAACCCAAGTTGTCCTCTGAACTCCACACACCCACCATGGCATGCAGATGCATGCTCACACATTGCACATATGCACACATAGAGTTGTTGTTTTTTTAAGATTGAACATTAGGTGCTGATAATGACTCTTTTTAACTTTCAAGAACTTCATAAGAACATTATTATTGAATTCTGATGGCTTGTACTAAAGATGTTTTCTAGCCTTGGGACTCCCAGGAAAACACATTCAGAAGTCTCTTGTAATAGCTAGTAGTCTCTAAAATATGAGACAATTTGTATATGGGAATAAACCAAATTTATTGCACCCATATGATGTTGGGAGGCTCCATGTGCATCACAGACAATCCAGTCACCTCGAGTTAACCTTGATATGCCATCAGAGAACATTTATGTCACTCCATTTGCATCTTAGGAAGCCAGGCTTTTCCACATTACCCCTTTTTATGTTCTTAATAATTAGTGGCTCTAAAATACACATCTGCTTATTTAAACTAGAAGTGACAGCTTGGTGCTTTGCAGCATGATACCCAGATGCCACATTTTCTGCAGGGGAGGACACTATGTCTTCATATGGCAGGAGACAGAAAGCAAGGTAGCCAATGTTGTAGGAAGCCTGGTTTACTCACTGGTGAGCAGTCCTCATGACCTGGTCACCTGCCAAGGCCCTTTTAGTGTTACTGGACTGGCAACAGCTGAATTTTGTAGGGGCCACATGAAATCCACAGCAGACCCTTTGAAAGGTCAAGTGACTCACCCAAAGTCACCGATTTTGTACATGTTCAATTATTTTTGTGTACATTGTAATAATTTTAAAATGGCTTTGAACATAAACTTAAAAAAACTATAATAAATATACAAGTCATAACCACAATGAATCTTTTGAAAATCTGTTACAGGACAGTGTAGGTCCACAGCACTTCTCTCGTTCGCTTCAACTTGGCATTAGTTGGCCCCAAAGGGAGATTTAAAATACAGTACACTCATTTCCATCTTAGGATATAAACTATGAAAGGAATTGAAGATTCTTCATGTTGCAAATGGCAGGAGGAGAGAGGTAACTGACTGGTGAACTTAGAGTTATAGCCAAATAAAATCCTGGTCTCCTTTGCTCTCTTGCATTCAATCGCTTTCTGCCCTCTGAAGCTTGGTGATGGGGTTCTCTTTGAATGTAAAGCTAATGCTTTTCATTTTAAATCTTAAGGCATGTAATGTCAAGAAACTCAGACTATGGCCTCAGGTATCCTAAATGGACAGAGTCCCCCAAAGTGAAAAATATGATTTAATTTGAACACCAATGTATCAAGTGGGCATCTCACTTCAATCCTTCCTCTTTAAATTCATTTACCAAGCATATGCTATAAACTATGCATAGCTATGTGCCTGTGGAGGCAAGAAATATCTAAGAAAGTGTGCTTTGCACAAGATAGTTTAGGAAAAAAATATGTGCATCTATGACAGTTCTGACAAAGCTGTTTTGACACAGCTGTGCAAGGAAACAGCTGTGTCATACGAGGTGGGGAGGGAACGGCTTTTAAACAGTCTCAAAAACAAACTGTCAGAGCTTCAGCTGTTTCTGTTAGCAGTAATGTGTGAAACAGACATCCTTTTCCCATTCTCAAGCCTCTGCACAGCCTTAAAGCTCTCCATTTGCAGCCCCCCACCTCCCTGGAATAGCAAAGTCAAGACTAAGTGAGGGTCCAGAATGAGGCTGTGTCAGGGATGGGGTGAGGATGAGGGATGGGATGCGGGGAGGCATCATCTGGCAGACAAACTATACATGACCAGAAGTTATATGCTTACCACACTTACTCATCTTTGAGAGGGCCATTCATCATCCTTCACAAAGTGCCTGCTCATTCTCTGAGAATTCATTTACATCCTAAACGGCCCGTGCTGTGGACTGTGGACACACTCCTTTAAGTTCATGTAAACAGGATCGTCTGAGTGAAGATGACACTTTGTCTGTTTTACATTTGAACCTCTAGAGAACTAGCTGGTGGGCACCTCTGAGCTTAGAGGTTTACCTCACTATGAAAATTTGATTTAGTTGGATGTCTGTGTTATACCAAAGTGGAGGAGGGTATTTGAGTGGTATGATTCCCACATGGAAATGTTAGTTTTGTTTTCTAACAGTTTTTTTTTTTCAAATCTCAGCAACTTTTTTTTCCTATTTACAACAGTAATGCATACTTAGAGAATTCCCAACATTTGGTCAAATAAAAAAATGGAGATGTAACATTTGGGGACATCTGTTGTAGTCACTATATTACTACAAGGGATGTGGTGAGTACAAAGGACCATTTATAACACTGCTTTAGAGGGGCTATGCTACACATCCACCTTGTGGAATACCTGCAGCTCATCCCTGAGAATCCCTTCAGCAAAGTGAAGACATGGCTTTCTCTCTTACAGTCCAGTCCCTTTTCCATGTTGTAGTCAATTGCTTTATTGATGTATGCCAGAAGTGGAATCAATAAATTATGGCCTTCTGTCTCAGTTACAGTTTCTATTGCTATGAAGAGACACTATGACTACAACAACTCTTATAAAGAAAACATTTAATTGGGGTGGCTCACTCACAGTTTCAGAGGTTCAGTCTGTTATCATCATGGCAACATGCAGGCAGATGTGGTGCTGGAAGAGTAGCTGAGAGTCCTACATCTTGCAGGCATCAGGAAGTTGACTGACTCACTGGGTGCTCTTCTGAGCATAGGAAACCTCACAGTCTGCCCCCACAGGGACACACTTCTTCCAATAAGGTCATACCCATTCCAACAAAGTCACACCTCTTAATAGTGCCCATGACATTATGAGGGCCAATTACATTCAAACTACCACACTTTCTTTCTACAGAACATTCCAGTGATTGACATTAGTTCTAATCTAATGTATACCCTTGATTTGGTTAATCACCTAATAAAAACACTAATATGAGCCAAGGATGCCTAGCTATCTACCATAACAACAAAATGTATCTTTGTGCTACTGTGGAAGTCAATATGTGTGTCCATTGCTCTGTGAGGAAGATGGTTGTTCTAAATGACAGGTTCTGTTTACTTTTGAGGAACTCTTGTAGGCTGTCTGGTTTCAATTTGTGCATGAGCTCTGGACCCCAGTGAATGTGTGCAAAGGTACTTGTGTTTTCATAAAATGCATAAACATATCATCGTGGATTCATGCACATGAGTGTGGTGTGTGTGTGTGTGTGTGTGTGTGTGTGTGTGTGTGTGTGTGTGTACCCATTATTTTAAAGGTAAACTCTTACATTAAAGGGGCATACATAGGATGAAATTGAAACATGAAGAGACAATGTATGTTATAAAATCAGAATTTTGCTTACAAATTCTGACTATTGAGCTATGAAAATCAATGGTGTGGCTACTCTGTACTAAATTAATGCAAATCATTGTCATTTTTACAAGGGTCTATGCAGCTCATAAATATTTACCACTTAAGTAAATAACTTTGAACCCATACTAAATCCCAGACACCCTTCCAACAATTAAGGATACAACGTACACAGAAATTGACCTAGTCCATAGCCTTGAGAAGCTTATGGTTTAGCAAAGGTAGACAAAGTAGGTAAACAAATAATTATATAGTTTAGATGATTATCATGTTGAGAAAAAATAGAACAAAGTAAGAAAATCCAGGATGTCACTGGGTGGGGAGAGAGTGGAGATATTTGAACAGACTGAACTGTAGCAAGGAAGTTCGAGCTGCACATGTGTGAGAAAGGCACTTGGTGAAGAGGAAAGAAAACACAAAGGTTAAATGTGGGCCATGCATGCGTGATCAAGAATCAGCAAAGGAGATAGGCTGCAGGAAAGTGGGAGAAGGGGAGAGGTTAGCAGAGGTTAATAAGAGCAGGGTGGGTGGGTTAGAGAGAGAAAACTGGATGCTGGTCTCTCAAGACAGGGAGGAGGGGACAATCGAGAAGGAGGAAGCCAGGCAGGCATCAGAGCACCAGGAAAGTCCAGAGAAGAAGGATCTCTGAAGAAAGAAGGGATAAGAAATGTGGTAGAATGGGGACTGAGAATTAACCACTGGGTCTGCCCATCCCCACCCCTGAGTCTTCACTCTGCTTTTCATCACTAAAGTTCTCCAACCTTTCCTCAATATTCTTTCTTTGCACAGACATGGAATATGTGGTGAGCTATCCAGTCCCTAGAAACCTATTTCTCCCACTCACTGGAACTGATAGGCCATGAGAAAAACTGTTATCTCTTAGATGGTGGCCAATCATTCCTTCAAAAAGGAGTCAGAACCAGGGATGGAGTTCAGCTGGCACTGTGCTGGTCCAGCACGCAGGAAGCCCTTGGCTCAAATCCCCAGTACCACATAAACCAGATATGGCAATGCATGTCTGTAATCCCAGCACTTGGGAGGTGGAGGAGGACTGTGAGTTCAAGGTCATTCTCAGCTACACAAGATTAAGTCCAGCCTATAATGTGTGAGACATAGCCTCCAAAACCAACAGACAGACAAAAAGGAGGGAGAAAAGGAAGTACACAATAAACTTCATACCAAAATAAAAATCTAGGAAATGATTTAATAGGAAATTATCTTTTTTAAAGACCTGAATGGCTTTGAAGCAGGAGTGTCAAATAAAATGTCCCACGGTCGCTAATACGTGCCAAAGGATGTATAATGGGTGGCATCTGAGATGGCATTTGAAGAGAGGGCTCCTAAGCTTAAAGCACAGCTGGAATCCTTGCACTAAATAAGAGTTAGAGGCTCTGTTAGTCTGTCATCATGCAAGTCCTTTTCATTGTAATTTCAACAAGCTTGATCTGAATAATCGCCAAAACCAGACTGAAATTAAATTACAAACACAACGCAGAGTCCAAGTTGGAAGTGGAGCTCAAGTTTGGGGACACCAAGGAGAAAGTTGATAGTTACTTCACATTGTTGATTCATGGAACACCACAGCACTGAGGACACAGAGAAAAACCTACCTGGCTGTCAACATTGCCCACTGTCCTATATGCTAATGGGACTTTCTCCTATTCAGTCATGCCCAGTGTAATGGTAAGCTGGAAAACTAACTCTAGATTTCCTCTTTTCAAATGTCCATAATTCATCTGACACTAGAGGAAAAATTCTTACACACTCTGTCAGGCTGAGGGCCATGTGATTCTCATCATCTTTAATAGAAATCACACTTCTGAAACCCTGAATAAAACTTCATCAGTTTAGGTAGTCTTGTTCCCATAGCCAAATCTGTTGCTTTTAATCTCCTCCAGGAGTTTGTGTCCACTATTAAAATAGTGGAGCATATTTATGGTGTGTGCCAGTGCACAAGATGCTATGTGCAGCTTCCCATTTCTTCTCCTTTGGTTTAGAGACAGAGTGCATATTTTCAGCATTCTGATAACACATATCTGTCAAATGAAGTGTGTCCATGTACCAGTCAGTTTATTTGGACTAACATAGTTCTGCTAACTGTGGAGGCTTATGAACCCACATGATTCACTCACATCTAAATCATTTCACATAGTGTCAAAATTCATCCTGCATTTTCACATTATAGTAACTGTACTTTTGAAATCTGAGCATTGAGAAATGTGCATAATTGTACATAATTGCTTGCATAGCTCTGTCAACAAACTTACATGTTCTGAACTACAAGAATAATTTTCTGTATGTCAGTCATAATACATCTGAAAATGTTACATATTTTGTGTGAAACATACCAAGGCAAGGCTTAGCACACCATGGATTTGTGGAATCTCTGCACTAACTCTGGCCTCTCCAAAAAAAGTCCTAAATGTGACAAACCATAATAGAACAAAAATCCACAGTCTCCAGAATGAGCAAAATAAGTTAAACTGCAAGACAACGACCTGGAGAGACAGCTCAGTGACTAAGAGAGGACTGGCATTCAGTTCCCAGCACCCATTCAGAGATTCACAACCATCTGTAACTCCACCACTAGATGACTTGATGTCTTCTTCTGGACTCCACTTGGATGCCCATACTCACATGGGAACTTACCCACACATAGACACACTAAGAAAATTAAAATAAATCTTTAAAACACAGCTGGCCTCTTAGTAGCTACATGAATGAACTTTACCAACCTAAGTGTTTCCTAGTGTCCTTAACTAACGCTTCTACTTTTAGGATAAAGGTTTTATATGATAAAATATCATAGTGTTTAATATACAGTGCAATGATGATAGATGATTTCTGTGTTACACACTGGGCTAAGTGCCATAGACTGTTTCTATATCTCTGTACTTACAGGATAAATGTATAAACACAATCCCATAAAGTACATTGGACAGAAAAAAAAACATATTCTAGTAAAGAGACCCTGGTAAATCTGAGAACTCTGGACCCTTGTACTTACCAGATACATGGCCATGATAAATTATTTCATTTCCCCAATAGTTTCCTCCTCCTTTGAAAAATGAGACAAGTCACTACTGTATACTTTTCACCTCCAGTAGCATACAGAATTCCAGGACCACAAATGCTATGAAACAGAGCAAAAGCTTCTAGCTGGGCATCAGCTCAACCTCTCTGTGTTCCTGCAAGATATACTGATGCAACAGTGGAAAAACATTACAGAGTACCTGAGTACTGTTTTTTTATTGGATTTCAGGCCCACTCCGTGAGCTGGAACCCAACCTGATATGCTAACGTGACTAAGAACCTGAGACTAAATAGGTCATGGACCTAAAGGAAAACCTACTGCTATTATTCTGCTGAAGGAATGTAGCAATCAGATAATTCCTAATGACATATTGAGTACCCACAGAGCAGAGTAATGTTCAACCCTCATCAGCTCAGTGAAGCTTCTTCTTGCCGTAAAGGATAATTAACACAGATACTCACAACTGGACAATATAGAGAGTGAGAGATTCAGTCCAGAATGGGATGTCTTCACCAAACCCCTCTCCTCAAAGCTCAGGGATCTATGTAGAAGAGTCAGAAAGATTAGAAGAATCAGAGGTGATGGATGACTACAGGAAAACAGTGTATTCCAGACACAAAACTGATGCACATATCAACTCATAGAGACTGTGACAATATGTGTAAGACCTGCATTAAGTTCAAGCCAGACAAAAATTCCAGCATGAAGAACAGGAAGTGGACACCAAGCCCCACCCCTATCCAAAAAACTATTAGCAATTGATTCCTGCTGGATAAGGGAAAATCAGTTTTCTACAGTGGACTGTCACTGGGTATATCAACCACACTTGAGGGAAAGCCCCAGGTCCAGGAGTAGTTGGTCAACACCAAATGAACTCCATGTTTTGTTTTGTGGGATTTTGCTTCATTTTGCTTTATTTTGATATTTTTTTTTGTCTTACTGGTTTTTTGTTTGTTTATTTTGATTTTCATTTTTTTAATGTTTATTTGTTAAGAAAAAGAATGTGAAGTTAGGAGGTGGGTAGAATCTGGGAGGAGTTGGGGGAATATAGTGTGTGTAAAAAAGGTTTTTAAAGAAAAATGAGACAAGAGTAATAGTAATAATACCTGACAAATTCTCACACAGTGCCTGGCACAGAGGGAGAGTATAAATATTAGATACTGTTATTTTACAGATGAGGTAACTGGGTTCAATAAATGTATTTGTTCAAGGTTGTATAGTTGCTAGGTCTGAACTATAGTTATAATTCAGACTTACCGCTCAAACACACATTTTATAGGTGTGGGCTTCTTTCTCCCTCTACTTCCAAACTAGACTCTAGTCTAGCTGGACTTCTGGGTGATGGACAGGACAAGCAGTTACTCAGCAGTGGGCTTCTATCATCAGTTAGCTCCCACCATCAACACCCCACACACTACACTGAACTCTCTGGAACCTACAGGGACCAGTGCAGGGAGCTAAAACAAGTGAAGGAACGCCTTTGCCAGCCCTCGATTTCTTGTATTGATTGCAACCCAGAGGTTGGTGGAAATAAGCAGCAGACTCGGTGCCCGGGAGCACTTGAACACATACTCAATAGATGTCATAGTGCACAGCCCAGATCCACACACTATCATCTCTCCTTTTCCTCCTTCTGAGTCACTTTTGCTAAATTTTCCCAAAGGCTGGACTGCATCCTGTCGTCTCACTGGTTGATATGCCATTATGAGAAATTAAATTGGTATGTTGAAGAGATGTCTGTACTCTGTACTCAATGCGGCACTAGTCACAAGATCCAAAATACAGAAACAACTCGAATGTCCACTGACTGGTAAATGGAAGAAGAAATGTGGTACATATATATAACAACATACTATCCAACCACTACAAGGGATGAACTCCTATCACTTGAACCAAACGGATGAAATTGGAGGATAATATGTAAATAAACAAACATAAACATAAATAAATCTCACTGACATGTGGAACTCTTACAAAGGGGTCTCCTGGAAGTTGAGATGAGAATAGTGGTCAGCAGAGACCAGGAAGAGTAGGGAGGAGGGAGGGCGATAGGAAAGGGCTAGTCAATAGGTACTAAGTTACTACCAGATAGACAATGTTGATTTATCATGTGTTTCAAAAAGGCTGGAAGAGGGCTGGAGAGATGGCTCAGTGGTTGAGATCACTGGCTTCTCTTTCTAAGGACTCGACTTCAGTTCCCAGCTCACCACCATCTGCAACTCCAGTCCCAAGGAATCCAGTGCCCTTTTCTGGCCTCTGTGGGCACTGCACACACATGATACACAGATATATATATACAGGCAAAACACCAATACACAAAAAAGGTAGTAGTAATTTTTAAAATTCTAAAAAGACTAGAAGAGAGAATTTTTAATGTTTCTGTCACAAAAAAATTTTATAAATATTTGAATAAATATGTACACTGACTTGGATTTGATTTGAATATTATATTATATAAACACATATCAAAACATCACACAAATATGAAATCACAATTTCATCACAATTTTTTTCAAAGTTTTATGTAAGGTAGAGCTTGTCTATCAGTATTTTTTCATCTCCCCCTGTATTATATTTATTCACACCAGGATTATTTCCCATAATATGGTAACATGAAGAAAATGCCCTCAGTAAGCAAACTAAAGGTCCAGCTTGGTTGAAGGCCACACATACCCCTTTAGGATGCAAGTAGGAACAGGACAAATTCCATGCCCCAGACTTAACTGCATCTTAATGCAGTCCTTCAGGGAAAAACCCCAGCTCAGTATTCTCTGTTGCTAATTCAACATGAAGTCAGCATTGACAGCTCAGTTCTCAGATTCTTTCTTAAGGCCTTCTTAATATTATTAATTATTAAATAATTATTAATTACAATAATTCTATAATATTATAGCTATTATAATATTAGCTATTAATTATTATGAGCTATTAATAGTAGCTACTAATCTTGATACTATATTTCTGTTGGATTCTTTTGCTACATTTATTTGTTTATGATTTATTTGGAGAGAGAGAGAATACATGCACAGATGGGATCTGCACGACACATGTGTGGAAGTCAGAGGACAACTTGCTAGAATGGGTTTTTTTCCTCTACCATGTGGGCCAAAGGGATCAAACTCAGGTCAGCAAACTCCACAGCAAGCATCTCCCCCTGCTGAGCCCTTCATCAGCCCCTATCCATCTCACCAGCCCTATCCTACTGTGTTAGCACATTCCAGTAATATAACACACTCTAGTAATACTAACTAGTCTTGAAACATACCTCCATTCCAACGTAATGACATCTGATTTTCATTGGTACTATATGGGACATTCTCTTTAAACTTGAGCTCAGAAATCCCTGAAAAGAATCCCAGATACAAACGGCAGAATGTCCAGCAGACTAGGGGCTAATGGACTCTTAATAGCAGTATATTTTTCTAATTGTCTATAATTTAAAAAGCTAGATTGTATCAGATGACCCCCTTACACAAAAGGCCTTCACAATCTGCTATCTTTATACATCACAGATACCTACATTTTTCTGAGAAATTTCTTCTTAAAATTAAGATTTGAAAGTTGCCTTGAAGTTGCTACAGTCCTTAGAAACCCTCATTTCCCAAGCAGCGTCTTCCTTTGTATTAAAAGTTGTGTTTTCTGATTAATACCACAGACTTCTCTGTTGCACACATTCTCACTTAAGTGTAAGCAAAGTGGATGGGTGGGTCCTCAGCAAATGGCAGATGGACACCAAATGGAGAGCCAAGGCTTCGTTCACACTAAGGTTGTCGACATAATCTTTTTCTTTTCAAATGGAAAGTTCCATTGGAAACTCAAAGTTCCCTTTGCCAAATTGAAAGGGACAAAACAAGTTCAAAGAGAATTTCCAACTTTTGCAAAGGTTATTATGAACAATGGGAGTTTTTCAAATTATTTTTAAAATTTTGCTGGCACTGCCCCTTGAAACAAGTTAAAAGGCAAAATAGGCTGAAATGTGACCCCTGTAACCAGCATGCTCAGGCAGAGAGATCCTGGCAGATACAGTCTCAAGCTATAATTCTGTTGCCTTCCTCCTGCCTTTCAAGTCTGATGAATTTTCCTTTAACTCCCATCCAGTGTGGGGCTCCCCAAGTGCTTGGAAATTGAGTCAATGAGGGTAGGCAGTTTCCTAGGGACCTTCAAGAAGAAACTGACAGCTTAGCCCAATTTCTGCCTGGTTTCTTCTTCCAGCACACACTCAAGGAAGAAGCATAATATTCAAAACATTTTAACTCCAATTTTCTGCTCATATATACAATAACTAAATTTAACTCCTGACTCAAAACATGGTAGATAATTAAACCAATCACTATTATAATTGGTAGCATACTATTACTATTTAAACTGTCTGTACATACACCTAACTGGAGCCAAAGGGCCAGACAAGATAGATTGAAATGATTCTTTTTCTTTTTCCCTTTTTTTAATTAAAAAAAAGTGTAAGAACTTCATACATAAGAACTGTGTCTGTATCACTCCCACTAGAGTAAAGCTAAATGGCTCAGTAGGTTGTATATGCATGGGGCCAGTGATTCCTAAAGGCACCTGCAAGGAAGTTCAGGGGAGAAATTGTCCTTGTGAGGAAGGTGAGTCGCCTTGCAAACAAAGAGTAAAGCTGTTCAGCTTGTTTGACCGCCTTATTGTCTCCCTGATACTCTCTTAAAGGTTGGGGAGACACTCTAAGAATTTATCTCAAGAGCTACAGCAGGCATTGTCCAGTTGAAAGGAGATTAAAAACAACAGAGGTGATCTACAGGAAGCTGAGGATTGAGCAAAATGGCTTCCTTTACACTTCCTGTTATGGATAAGTCTTCTTGTGTCTTTCTGTTGCTATGATAAAGCACTCTCACCAAAAGTCACTTAGGGAAGAAGCGTTTATTTGGCTTTTGCTTCCAAATCACAATCCATGGTTGAAGGAAGTCAGAGCAGGAGCCAGGGAGGAACACTGCCTGCTGACTGATTCGTGGGCTCACGATTGGCTAGCTTTCTCATATAGCCCAATACACCTGCCTAGAGATGTTGCTACCTACAGTGGCCTGGGCTCTTCTGTGTAAACTAAAAAAATGAAGACACTCCCTCATAGACACGCTCACAATCAAACCTGACAAAAACAATTACTCAATAAAGACTTTCTTGTCAGGTGATTCTAAGCTCTGTCAAGTTGACAGTCAGTGCTAACTAAGACAATGAGGAGCACAGAAACCAACCTGTAGAGAAGCTGGCAACTCAACAAGTTTGCCCAGTTGGCAGGTTGCAAAGTTGACGTCTGGACCTGGGTCTTTCTAACTCCAAGGCCACTTCTAATTACAGTGAAGTCTAACATGTGAAGGGATAGAAATCTAACATGACTTTGAAACACTGTACTTCACTTTAGTATGTACTTATAGAACCCTAATAGTCCATCATGAAAATAAAAATGTGTCAATCAGAAAGAGCATTTTTAAAGTTACTATTTGTGCATGTGTGTGTGTGTGTGTGTGTGTGTGTGAGCGTGTGTGTGTGTGTGTGTGTGTGTGTGTGTGTGTGTGTGTACAGTCTCATGCCACAGCTTATGTATGTTCTTAGAGGAAAATTTGGGGAGTTGATTCTCTCTTTCCACTTTGTTTTTGAGGCAAAGTCTCTCGTGTTGTTCCTACCATGATGCATGTTCCAAGCCAGCTGTCCAGTGAGTTTCTACAGTTCCCCTGCCTCTGCCTTTCATTCACCAGAAAGAGTCATGGGATTAGTGAATAACACCACGGTATCTTTTTTAAGGGGGTTCCAGGGATCAAACTCAGGTCATCAGACTTGCTCAGAAAACACATTAACCCACCGAACCAGCAAAGTGCAATTTTTTTAATGTTCAAAACACTCAGAGTAAAATAGATTAACGTTAACAAGGTGTGAGTTATGAGTTCTAGTTTGACCAGCAGATGACCGTAACTCCTGATCCAGATATTAAATAATCTTCAAAGATGTTTCTAATTGTTAAGGGAAGAACCACTGCAGTGACTGTTTGGGGACTGTGGACAAACTGTTTCCTTTCAAGGAAGAAAAGAAATTCCTCCTTACTGATGCCTGAGATTTCTCTGTGTATTGAGGGAAATGCGGCTGTAAAAAAAATAATAAATATTTAGCACATTCTTGTTAGTATGAGCACGTCTATATATAGAGTCTAACTTTGCTGAAAAACAATCAAGATGAAAGAGTGAAATGGAGCTTACAACAGGAGTTCATAAACGTTTGGTCTATTAGAATCTTGGGAAAGCGTGTTCAGAACGTATGGCCCTGTTGTTGATTATGCACATTTGGCTAGCAATGGAGAATTCAAATTTCCAAAAGGTCCCTAGAAGTCTCTGCTGTGACTAAGCCCAGTACCATACTTTTTAAAAACAAGGAAAGAGGAAGCAAAAGAAGGTACTAGATGTTCCTTGTCTGTGAAGCATACTGAGAATCAGTTCATCCCAGGGTGCGCTCTCCTTCCTCCCGCTGAAACTGTACAATCAGCTCCCCATCATAGACTTGCCTGGGAACAGCCGGCCTCCATCATCATGTGAAACTGCCGGGTCTGCTTCTCTCAGGAATTCCTAACCAACTTAAGTTGACATGAGGAGAAATGTTAGAGCCATGATATGATGAAAGGAGACAATGTTGAATTAATACGAGGATGAGGCGAAGTTAATATTTCAAGTCTTTAAATAGGGAAGTCTTATCTTCAAGCACCAGTCAGTATTTCTTCACCCCTACTGCTTTTAAGAGAATTTTAAAATCTCTTTGAAGTCCTTGACAGCCACATCCTATTTCTACCGTCCGAACTATCCACTCTGTAGCCTGAGCTCAACAGCTCTTTAGAGCTTGGGAGGTAGGGAACACATGTTACCTATACTTAATAATTAGCCTGTCCCCGTGAAGCCATGTGACACTCCATCATTGACTTCACCAAAGTTCTAACATGATATTCCATCTCCAAGCAAAACTTTAAATAACTCCTCTTATCCCTGTGTTATTTTAAAAATCACATCATCCCTACAGGACAGTGAACGGTGGTGTATGTGATGACCCTTGTATGCAATGGTTTAATAACAAGCGAAGAACATCAGAGTATGCCTTATACCTCCATAAGCTGAGAACTAAATCTTCATCCATCTGAACAACACCTGTAAAAGTAGAAGCCAGAACTCACAGACGCACTTTAAGACACCTCCTCTTAAAGCCATTGGGAACTTCTGGGACCTTCTACGAATGTCTGTGAGATGAGTAGAATCTAAACTCAGGAAAAAAAGGATTTTCTTGAACTATCTCAGTCCCTGGGACTTCGTGTCTCCACAGGAACTGCTCAATAGTAGCTAAGCTGAATTTTAAATAATTTGAAAAGGACTATTTCCTCATCTCAAAACACCTCACGCTTCGATGGGAGCTAAAAGGAGATAGAGGATGGCTCATTTAGCCAAGAATGGGAAGAGAGAGAGAGAGAGAGAGAGAGAGAGAGAGAGAGAGAGAGAGAGA
>CABHPP010121361.1:0-11512 GCA_902168425.1 Peromyscus attwateri
AAATTGGTGAATTGTGTGAGTGAGATTAGTCTCAACATGTGTACACATGTGTCAGATTCCAAACTGGTCAGAGTTTGTAACCAAACATTTCTTCCAGATTTTGAGAATGTAAATAGTTCTGTTTGGTTTGTTATGAGTTTCACATTGACCCATTATCTATCCATGGAATTCTTCAAAATTGAGGGTGAGAAGAGGTTACAGTATGAGATTTACAATTTCCCATTAGACATATGATATAATAGTTGAAATTCTTTAAATATCAGGAATGTATTTCTCATTATTATTTTATTCATCATTAACAATAAAAAATATGCACAAAATTGAAATCCATGGGCATTTAAATTTTCCACAGTAATTAATTCTTATACAAGATTATAAAGAGTAAAATAAAAGGATTTCTGATGAGTAGTAACATTTTTACAATAAACATATGCATGGGAAATTTTTGACAAATAAAATGTTAATTATGAAATTTGGTTGTAATAGCTGCAAGTTAATTATTGTGACATGAAATGGATATCAGCAGGCGCTGGGAAATTGATGTCAGGTGAATGTGGAAACTCCCTAGGATGCGCTCAATCCCAGATGAAGTGATTGGAAAAGCAAAAAAGCTATTGTGATGTGTGCACACATCCCCTGACGAAGCCCGATTAATTCCAAAAGTTGATATTAAGTCAGTGGGGGGAAAAATCCACGCCGATCCTTTTACAAAAGTTTGATTAGAAACAGCCTGTTTCCCATCTTTAACATACAAAGAATGGCATTTGTCTGGGAGGATATTTTGCTACTATTCATTAAAGGGTCCACTGAGCCTTGCATCCACCACCTTCCTCGTCCTGCAATTGTTTCATGTCCCAGGATACAAAGTGTAATTTGTTCTTTTTTTATTGTCTTCTCTTTATATGAAAGGAGAAGCATGTGGCTTTTAGATTCTTTTGTTTCATTACATGGCAAATTAGGAAGCCTTGCACTAGCCTGGTTTTGACATTTCATTAATTCTGGGCCGAGCAATTGAGAGGGAGAGAAGATTGCCAAAATGCCTCGCAAAGCTGCATCTCTTGCTTTCTCTTTCTCCTTTCGACATTAGGTGTGGAGGGGCCGGAAATCTCCCCTGATTGAAGCTGAAGATGTTCTAGCTGTGTGTTAAGCCAGTGTTCTCTACAAAAGCTGTGTTGGTTTACTGTCAGATTTTCTTCCTATACTTATGATTTCAGGAGACAAATGGGCAAAGCGTACATATATATATATATATATATATATATATATATATATATTTCACACAATTTGCGACAATTGCTTTTATATTTACACAATTTGCAACAATTGCTTTTATATTTAGAATTAAGGATCTAGGAATTGAAGAAAAGGCTCAGAGGTTGAGCATACATACTGCTCTTGCAGAGGGCTGGAGTTCTATTCCCAGCACCCAGGTCAGGAAGCTTACAACTCCAGCTCCAGGGGACTCAATGCCTCTGGCCTCCAAGGACACCTCTGCTCACATGTAAAGTCTCTGCTCTCTGTATGCATAATGAAAAATAAATAAGCAAAGAAATATTTAAAAAAAAAAGAAAAAATAATCGAGGGTTCCAAATGGACACAAGGAGAACATTCCGTCTCCCTACTGATTTGACTTGGCAAGTACACCATACACTAAGTATACCTGCTGTCCAGGTAGGTACAGTAGCCTCTTTAGTCTTTGACAATGCTGCATGAAGAATGTCAAATGCAATTCTAGTAGTAATTAGAATTGAAGAAAATGTGTCTCTAACATTCCGCCTTTGCTATAACAAGATAAACAGTCGAAGGCATGTTTGTCACAATTCCAATTCCTTTAACCTATCTCCTGTGATATCATCAATACATTTACCCCTCTCAGTTCTTAGCCCTCAGTGATCTTAGCTTGCTTTTAATTTTTACACCCATCCCCTTTGTAGATGGTGTTGTAGACGGTGTACTGTGAAATAGTACTACTTCATAGGACAGTGTCTGAGGCTGCTATTATCTAGAAAAATGAGTTGATTGAGGACTATTTTGAAAACATTAATTTTATGTGAATGTATATTTATGCACCATGTATAAAAGCCCACAGAGGCCAACAAAGGCATTGGGTCGCCTGGCACTAGAGTTATAGTAGGTTTTAAGGCACCTTGTCAGTCCTGGGAACTGAATGTGGGTCTTCTGCAAGAGCAGCAAGTGCTCTTAATGATTAAGCAATCGCTCCAGCCCTCGTTGATTGAATCTTACAAGCTGCCCACTACTTCACAGCTGTCCTTCCTTACTTCTCAACTCCTATTACAACACCCAGCGATTGTACCACATTATTTTGTACTGTTTTGTTTTGAATGCTATTAGATTTCCATAGATGGTGATAACAGGTATTTCAATGTGGGTGCATAGCGATATATTGTTATGCCTAGATGTTACAGTAGGTAGTGGTTTCTCATAAATGAAGTTGGTCTTGAGAGTCTGCAAATTATTTCACCAGAACCCAAGTCTTTTATAAGGAACAGAGTACATGCTCATACATACAACTGTATGTAGTTGAATCAGCTCCCATTTTCACTCATGTTCTTATGCTTGCTACCAGAAGATTCCATGATAATCTGTCATCCTTTTCCTCACATGCTCCTCTCCTTAGGAAAACAGATCTTTTATTAAAGCTGCTGGTATTCTGTGAGTTAGCACCATCTACCATCATTTACAAAGCTGTACTTTGCCTAGAGCTTGTCAGTTTTCTACATAACTGTGTCTGCTTTTGAAAAGAAACATTTTTTTTTGTTATCTAGTGTATTAACTCGTATGTTCATGTTACAGGGATTTAGTCTATAAATTTCAAAATTTAACTGCAGACAATGAAACTCATCATAATATGAAATAAATCTACTGAAATGAATATGGCACGTTCCAATATAGAATAGAACTTCACTTGCCCAGTCTATTTGGTGGAATGAAGTACAGTCCATATGCAACATTTCCAGGTTATAAAGGCCTATTTCTGTTCCCATTTTTGATAGCTTCATTTTCATTAAAAAAGGCTCCTAAATGTATGGAATGTTTTCACATCATAACAAAATATGGCCAATGTGATTTAACATTTCCTTAAAGACTTTAAGGTCTTTATCATAAAACCCAATTGTTCCCCTTAGGACTTCTGACCTCTGTGCTCTTCTAGAAAATACCACAGAGAGGTGAGGTTGCATTCTGATTTTGGGGTTAGTATTGCTGTTTTTCTTTGTTAGCATACAGTTTTCACTTTGCTAACATCACAGTTTTAGAAAGAGTAAAGAGTTCGTGAATGACTTAGAATTGAAGATCACCCTGGGATTCCCCTTCCCAGAGATCTTTGAGTCACTGTTTCGTCATCAGCTTCTGAATCATTTCAGTCAGGCTCCTCTTTGCTTTTGTGCTATTCAAGGATGTAGCATGGGGGCAGGGAAGGATGCTCATGTACTGTACCGAAGGACTGGCTAAAAAGGCTTTCCAGGATGGGACAAAAGTGGCATCTGTGTCATCTGTCTGAAAGCTTGTTTGGCATTAGTGGAAAAGGAATCAATACCTTGGAAGTTCTGGGGGATGGCTCCCATTTCAGTAAGCTCTGACAGCGTAGTCCTGGGGCCAAAGCTCTGTGTTCTCCAGGTATTGGGCATTTCAGGGCTGATTGGGCAGCAGGTAGAAGGTTAAAGGCAAACTGACCACTTTTCCTTAGGTGAGAAGGAGACTTCCCATGCTCACTGCCTCTACAAGCCACTGAGTGTCCCGGAAATGGCTACAACAGATACACTTTCCGCATTTCAGTTAAGGAGGACAAACATCAAGGTCACTTTCTGCATTTGAACGGAGGAAAAAAAATAAGCACCTCTATAAAATATGGATAAAGTGTCAATCAAAGCCTTTTTCCTTTTCCTGTGCATCCTATGGTAATACCAGTTAAATTGCTCAGTTGCCTTTTATTTTTAAACACAACTAGATCTGGTACTTTGGCAGCATTTCCCCCCTTCTTTTTCTTTCCCCCCGACCCCAACTTTAACAAAGACAGAGCCTTCAAACTCTTTTCATAGCCAGGCTTGGAAATCCTGCCAGGTTAAAAAAAAAATGTTATTGAAAACCTTTCTCCCCTTATAGGCTCGTTTTGACAGGAAATCTTTGAGAGGCAGCGGCAGTGAGGTGCCCAGAGATTTCATCTCTCTTCTTTTGCTTTAGGAAATGCTGAGCACAAGGCTTCCTATTAGGCAAATAGAAAGAGCAGCAAATCCCCCGAACAATCATCTTCCCCCGGCGCCTGGGCTGACAGCCCTCTGTGCCCTGGACTGCCAGACAGAGCTGGGACTAAGGATTCTATCACAAAGATGCATGTGAAAATTTGTGACAGTGTCTTACAGAAAATATTATTTTGTCTCTGTTTACAGATTATCTGGCTCTATAAATTTTGCATGGGCTAATCAGAATAAAATCTACGGTTCCGGGAAGGCATTCCTTTGCAGGGTCTCTGCTTCTGTTCTGCACAGTTTTGACATGGACTTCCTGTCTGGGTCCTTTCCCCTGTCACTGTGTGTGACTGGGTAAATTTCATGAGCCATTAGCAGCTACACTGAAATACCCGATAAGAGGAGGGTGTTGTGTTCGGAGGTTTTTATTTTTTTTTAATGGGCAAAAGTCAAGTTTAAGTTTCAAACAACTTATCAAAACCCAAAATGCCAGCTTATGTGGAAGTATTGTAAAAGTATAAGCAGATATGCTTTAAAAAATAATTAAGATTTTGTAATATGAATAAAACTCATAGTGGGAGTTTTAAAGAATCTTGTAACTTTAGGCATAGTTGTTTATGTTAGTTTATATTTTTTTTTCAAAAAAATTGCTAAAATTAGAAGCGTAAGTTTGTGAATAAATTTAACAAAAATGTGATAGAAAGCAGAATATATCATATACTATGTGTGAAATTAATCATACTGTACATCTAAATATAGATTAAACAGCCCATGTCCCATGAAGCAGAAGCAAGACAAAGGCAGATACAATATCTCTAACAGTGCCAAGTAGCAGAACTGGTTATATCTGTGAAGAGAAAACAATTCTAAAAAGGATGACCTCCCCCACTTTTTTCTTTACAGTGTATTAAATTTAATTTTTATAATCTAGGCTCCTAGCTTTGCCATTAGCATTGAACCACAGTAATCAGAACAATAGATACAGAGAGATTAAGTACAGGATCTAAAGGTGAGGTATGCCAAGGGCATCCGGGTGCTTCTCAGTCCTGCCTGGGGTAAGCCCTGCCAAGCAGTTGTGTGGCGATATTCTTCAAAGTTGAAAACACAAAGTCACACTTCATTATAGAAATTCTTTAGCAAGTTTTGATGCGGGGATGTCCAGCTTCCTCTTGATCTTCCTGTCCTGTATCTAAGGTCACTGTCTTAATGTAAATATTTTCATTATCATGGTTGGTCCTGTGGAGTCAACTAAATACTTTCCATGATACGATAGCCTGAATATATCACCATTAATTAATTAGTTGCTATAAATAGATTGAAGATAAATGGATATTTCTTTTGCCTCTTCAGCATTCCTTTTCCCCTAGCACATTTTGTTTTGTTGTTGATTTTTTCCTTTGGGGTGTGTGTGTCCGTGTGTGTGTGTGTGTGTGTGTGTGTGTGTGTGTGTGTATGTGTGTGTGTGTGTGTGTGTGTGTGTGTGTGTGTGTGTGTGTTCAGGTCCTACCTCTCTTCCCCAGATAGTCTTGTGAGGCAGTGGGAACCCTGATCTGCCCACCTGCAGAGGCTAGCTTTCAGATGTATAGGTCAATCAGAACACGCTGTATCTCTCTCTTAGTTTAGGAGTGGGTCTGTGTATGGACAGGTTTATTGGACAAATGAAATATGAGGGTAGATTTGGGGGGAATTTCTTGAAGTGTTCCAAGGAATGAGTAATTCTGTTGTTTTTAGTAACCCAGTTCTAATTACTACTTTTGTTTTGCAAATCTCTCCAGTCAACTGGTGAGATGTTTTCCAATATACTATTATTTAAGTATTTTAATAGTTAAGTCCATGCTTAAATCATGCACTTTACAGGATTTTTTAAAATAATAAATCACCAAAGTACTTTCAAAATTACATGTAGAATGTTCCAACAGGAAGGCTCAGTGCCCAGGGTCACAGGTGACTTTGGTGCATTATATACAGATATTAAAATGTCATACTGTGCCTTTGTGGGCAATTACTATGTGTCAGTGAAAAATGAAAATATTTTAAAAGTCATATCTGGAAAGTCTAAACGACAGCAAATCATCAATTGTAATGAAGGTTATTAGATGTCCTGACATAAACTGTACTAGCAATGAACTTAGTTCAAGAAGTGATTGCAGTTTGAGTGCAGATTCTTTCCATATTCTCTCTGCTTTAGTATGTGTTAGCATAACATTAGCAGGGGACGTTTAAAAGATAATATCCCATCATAAGAAACAGAACATGTAGACAGCCAGGAATCTTCAGTGTGTAGGAACGGCTGTGGAGGCCTGCTGCACATGTTGCCCGTGGGTGGAAGCCCTGCTTCCAGAGAACTGGGCTCCCTAGTGCCCTTTCCCTGTAGAGAGGGTTCCGGGTCAGAGGGTCAGCAGGAGGGTAAGTAGGGTCTGAGGTAGAGCGTAAAAATGAACGGGTGTTTACATCTTTCTCCACAACTCTCTTCCTCTCCCTCCCACCCCCCACTACACAACCTTCGTAGAGAAAATGAGCCATGCACCATAGCTACCCAACCAGAAACTGGAGCACTGAGGGCCTACAACATTGCAGATGTTCACATTGCACCGGCCTGTACCAGCAGAAAAATCTCACCAATGTGGAGAACATTTTACATCTGCCTCAGTATATAGACTTACACACACACACACACACACACACACACACACACACACACACACCCTTCTACAGACATGTGGAGATCAGAGAACAACTTGCATAAGTCAGCCTCTCTCTTCACCACAGGAGCTTTGAGGATTGAACTCAGGTCACCAGGGTCAAGTATGTGTTTATTGAATTGAAGAAGTCATTTGTCATTTGAAGAAAATGTACAAAGAGAGAGATGTAAATGAAAACAAATAAAAATGGGAAAAAAATTTGGCCCAACAGAAATAGAATTTTCCCCTGTTAAAATTCTCTTAGAAAGGAAATTTTTGAAAAATCTAGAGTAACCTGAAAATATCAAGCTATTAAATATGCACATGAGATAATATGAAAGAGACACAGGTATAAAGGACTGAGAAATCAAAACTGTGACTACTAATTTTCAAAAAAATTAATAAACTTGTTAAAGTATAGTAAAGAAAATAAATGTAATAATGTTACAAAAGTTAAAAAAGAAAGGGGAGAAATTATAGATATTATTATTTTACCTGCTGAGTCCTGTTTCCAATATTAAGAATGCCAGAAATTGATGAAAAATAAAATAAAAGTTTAGTCTCTATATAAATATTTGATGAAATTTTCCCTACATGGAAATAACTCATAGTTTCAGAGAATGTTGGCCAAGTGAGAGGGGAACTTTGCAATAAATAATTAGTAAGTACAAATTAAATATTTTATATATCATTATGAAATTTTAGAACTCTAAAAGTATGGAAGCCTCAACAATTTCAGAAAGAATGATAGGAAGGAAGAGAAAGAGATGTCCAGAGGAAGGGAAGATAAAGAAAACTTATTTAAAATAAAAGGCAAAACAATTACTGATATCAGACAATATTATCTATATGATTTACTACAATTTAATAGAGAAATGCCTTTAAATTTATAGGTAAAACAACCTTGGTCTAAAAAGTTTACATTGAACCAAAGCAACATTTCATAAATTAGACCAGAATAGAGACCTTAGACACTGTTGTGACTGTGCACTGTTTTTAGGGGGTGCTGCAGCATTCTTAAAGGTAAATAAAGAACAAAGATCTGAATCAGCACACTTACGGAGGTTGTCCTGGGACAATAAATATTCAGCAGTAGACTGTGGCCAGAATGTGGAGACTTTCAACATGAAGATGTCCATGCCGAAACAAGTGGCAGGGGAAACCGCCGGTGTGCAGCCAAGGACACCAGCCAGCTCTCTGGTACTATAACAAAACGCCTGTGGTGATGAACTCTAAGTGAGAGAAGTTGTATCATGGTTCACAGCTTTTGGGAGTTTCCAGTCCATGACAGTCTCTTTCTTTTGCCTTTGATGAGGACTAAATTGCTTATCTTATCAGCCAGGGAATGAAGAAGAGATCAGGGTATCATAATCCCCTTGGGTACTTTTCTCATGTCATCTAAGAACCACCCACGAGACCAGATCTCTTGGCACCTTTTCCTAAGTGCCACTGTGGGGTGGGGGACCAAACCTTTAGCACATGGGTTTTGAGCAGCATCCAAAAATCCAAACTACAGTAGACATGAGGAGGAACTAATAAGAAAATGAAAATTTTTGGTAGGGATAGCAAGTTAACATTGGATTAAAAAATCCAGGCTGCCTTGTAGGCTTAAGTTTCTTGGTCCTGCCCAGGCAGCAGCTATTTTTTATAAAATAATCACACAGAGGCTTAATATTAATCACAAACTGGTCTATGGCTCAGGCTTATTGCTAGCTATCTCTTACATCTTAAATTAACCATTTCTATTAATCTATAATTTGCCATGTAGCCATGGCATTACAGTTCTGCTGGCATCTTGTTTCTCAGGTGGTAGCATGCAGTGTCTCCCTGGACTCTGCTTTTCTTCTCCTTTGGATTTCCTACCTGGTTATGTCCTGTGTTGCCATAGGCCAAAACAGCTTCTTTATTCACCAATAGTAGCAACACATATTCACAGTTTACAAAACAACCATCACATAGCACTGCCTTTCTATGATGAAGAGGTATTGCACTCAGCATGGAACAGTCTTTAACACAGAAAAATGGTCTTTAAAACCCACATAACCAGGCAGCTTTCCGCCCCTATATCTAGTGGCTCACACCAATCTGCCCCTCCTAACAGGCGCTCCCTGGGAACCCACAGGCTACTCTAAACAGAGAAGCTAGTAGGCTAACTGCAGATCTTCACCTATCCACTCATGCACGCTCCCTTCCAAATCCCATTCTCCAGTCTCACCCCTAGCTCTACAACAGAACACCTGCTGAGCTACCCCTGCCCCCATCTCCAGTGGATCACACAGATTTTCCCCTCCAAACTTCCCTCCCTCACCTTGTTGCCTTATCCCATCTCCCAACTACAGCAGGCCTTCCAGGCTAACACACAGGCCACTATAACCAGTAGTCTAACTGAAAATCTTCACACACACCCCCGCCCCCTCCCCACCAAGTCCAATCCCCTAGTCTCATCCCCAGTTCTGTGTAGGAACTTTGTTGTAGACTCTCCTCACTCTCTGCCTCATTCCCTGGGGACTAACTAGGCAGATCCTGGTGGAACACCCTGCCATACTCCCTCCTGTGAACTCCCTTGCCTCTGCCCCCAGCCCATTCCCGTTCCTAAGTATCAGCTCCCAATATCCTGAAATACATTTTACCTGGAATTAGGCAAAATTTATCTATCAGGACCCCAGATAAACTTCCTACAGGTGACACGATATCTCCACACTCCTTAGAGCCAGAGAGGAAACAAACAGGGAACAAAGCATGCACCCTACAAAGACAAGGTCTGATATCAGCACCTAGAATTACCATTTCTCCAGTCTCAGATGCCTAGACACTGGTGTTAAAACACAATCAATAACAGCCACGGCAATATGTCTCTACTAGAGCCAAGCAACCCCTATCACAGCAGGCCCTGAACATTCCAACATAGCTGAAGCACAAGAAAAAGACGAATCACCAACAGAATATAAGAGATAGAAGAGGGACTCTCAGGCATTGAGGACAGGATAGAAGGAATGGATACCTCAGTCAAAGAAAATGGTCAATCTAAAAAAAATTCCTGGCACAAAACGTCCAGGAAACCGAATCTAATAATAACAGGGATAGAAGAAGGAGAACAAACACAGGGCCAAGCACAGAGAATATGAAAATACTGTCAACAAAATCTTGAAGAAAATTCCCCTAACCCTGAGAAGGAGATCCCTATCAAAATATCAGAAGCATAAAAAACACCAAATAGACTGGACCAGAAAAGAAAGACTCCTCAGCATCTAATAATCAGAACACTAAACATACAGAACAATGAAATATTAAAATCTGTCAGTGAAAAAGAAAAAAACAAGTAACATATAAAGGCAGACTTACTAGAATTACATCTGACTTCTCAGTGGAGACTTTAAAAGCCAGAAGGGCCTGGACAGATATCCTGTAGACTCTTAGAGACCACAAATACCAACCCACATTGCTATACCCAGTGAAACTTTCAATCACTGTAGATGGAGAAAATAAGACATTATATAATGAAACCAAATTTAAGTAACATCTATGTTTAAATGCAACCATACAGAAGGTGTTAGAAGGAAAACTCCTGTAACAAGAATTGCTAAATTCTTGTCTTATTAATAAAAAAAAACCCAGAGCCAGATATTGGGGTGAAAGCTGAAAGATCAGAGGAATAGAACAAGCCAAAGCCACAAGTTCTTACCACTAGGAAATCCTCAGCCCAAGAGAGCTGCTTCCTGTATACTCACATCTTATATACCTTTCTGTGCCCTGATATCTTACTTCCTCTCTCTCCACCCAGCTACATCACTTCCTCTTTCTGCCCAGCTCTATCATTTTCTGTCTGTTTATACAGACCTCCAGAACTCTATGGTTAACTAGTGCTTGGATTAAAGGCTGTGCTACCATGCCTGGCTCTGTTCCTAGTGTGGCCTTGAGCTCACAGAGATCCAGATCAATCTCTGCCTCCCGAATGCTAGGATTAAAGGTGTGTGCTACCACTGCCTGACCTCTATGTTTAATATAGTGGCTGGCTTTGCACTCTGTTCCCCAGGCAAGCTTTATTTGTTAGAGCACAAATAAAATATCACCACAAACTCCACCCTAAAGAGCTTAACTACATCTAAGAAAGTAAAGAGAATAAATAATCCCTGACCAGCAAAGTCAAAAGAAGGGAAGAGTGTGCATACATGCACATACACAAACCATCACCAGCAGTAAAGCAACAACAACAACAAAATAACAGGAATCAACAATCATTGGTCATTGATATTTCTCAACATCAATATCTCAATTCCCCAGTAAATGGACGCAGACTAACAGAATAGATGCTGAAGTGGGATCTATCCTTCTGCTACATCCAAGAAACACACCTTAACATCAAGAATAAACATCACCTCAGGGTCAAAGAGGTGGAGAAAGATACTCCAAGCAAATGTACCTAAGAAGCAAGCTGGTGTAGTTATTTTAATTTCTGACAAAGTAGACTTCAAATCAAAACTAATCAGAAGGGATAGGGAAGGACACTCCATACTCATCAAAGAAAAATTCTACCAAGAAGACATTGTAATTCTTTATATCAATGCACCAAACCCAAGGGCACCCAAGTTTGTGAAAGAAATACTACTACAGCTGAAATCACATTTG
>CABHPP010121362.1:0-39987 GCA_902168425.1 Peromyscus attwateri
GAACGTGGGCGGCGCCCGGTACTCGCTGTCCCGGGAGCTGCTCAAGGACTTCCCGCTGCGCCGCGTGAGCCGGCTGCACGGCTGCCGCTCGGAGCGCGACGTGCTCGAGGTGTGCGACGACTACGACCGGGAGCGCAACGAGTACTTCTTCGACCGGCACTCGGAGGCCTTCGGCTTCATCCTGCTGTACGTGCGCGGCCACGGCAAGCTGCGCTTCGCGCCGCGGATGTGCGAGCTCTCCTTTTACAACGAGATGATCTACTGGGGCCTGGAGGGCGCGCACCTGGAGTACTGCTGCCAGCGCCGCCTAGACGACCGCATGTCCGACACCCACACCTTCCACGCGGCAGACGAGCTGGGCCGCGAGCAGGCTCGCCCTGCCGGGCCCGAGGCGGCTCCCTCCCGGCGCTGGCTGGAGCGCATGAGGCGGACCTTCGAGGAGCCCACGTCGTCGCTGGCCGCGCAGATCCTGGCCAGCGTGTCCGTGGTGTTCGTGATCGTGTCCATGGTGGTGCTGTGCGCCAGCACGCTGCCCGACTGGCGCGCGGCGGCCGCCGACAATCGCAGCCTGGATGACCGGAGCAGGTACTCCGCCGTCCCTGGGAGGGAGCCCTCCGGGTAGGACGCACTGCTTCTCTGCCCGTCCAGTCCGTCCGTCCCGTCCGTCCGTCCATCCGTGCCGTCCGTCCGTCCAGTCTCCGTCCTGTCTGCCTGGTGGCCCTGCCAGGCTTGTTCCTGTCCCACGAGGCCCCTGGCGCTCCAACCCCAGGGATGTGTGGGTCCCCAACCCCGCCCCTCTTTCCCAGGCACAGTCAGCCAGTGTGCGTGGGCCTCACCTTTTAGGATAAAACCCCCAGGCTTTGTAGTTTAATTCTAAGCAAATAGCAATCTTCTAACTAGATTTCTCTAAACTTTTATTGCTAATATACAATAATTTACACGACAATTCAATTTGAGCTAAGAGCACTTTGAAATGTGTGCCAATACGGGTGGTGTTTGAAAAGATGGTGATGTCTCGTTCCGTAGAAATGTGGTCTGCTGCACACTGCCCACACATTCTGCACACCCTGCCCCTGGCGTAATGTGTGCTGGGATGGAATTGCCGTATTATAAAGGAGGCTAATTTAGCGTTAGACTCTGAATAATGGATGTCGGTGCCCTTTTCTTCTCTCTTTTCCGACCAAGTACGGGCCTAGCACATTCTGTCCACTGTGTGGTATTAAAGATTTACGGTTTCATTCAGAGGGTCTTCAGTGTGGGGAAGAAAACACAAACAACTATTACCTTGGGAGAGAAGAAAAATTGAAACTTCTCCAAACCCAGGAACAAGGTTCGGTAGTTGAAGGGTCCCCCACACACACACCTCCACCCCCACCCTCCTTAACTAGGATGAAAGGAAAACACTTGAATCTTTCCTGGGTTCGTACTTACCTCTTAATGGCGATAACACTTTTCTGTTTTTAGAACAAGTGAGTTTCTTTTGCATATTTGGTAGGAGGAATAAGCAGAACTAAAGTTGGACTTTGAGAGGAGACAGCCATTTTGGGCAGAAAAGCCAAACTCTGTCATCTCTTTTACCCTTTGTTGGATGGCTCTTGCGAGATTTCCCCCTCTCCAGTCACTTTCTGTTTTAATTTTTCTTCTCTCCATTCACTTTCAAGTCAAGGTTGCACCCTGTAATCTTTTCCTGAGGGGCCTGGGTATGCTTAGGGACGGTGGTGTTTGTTGGTACAGCAGTGGATTGATTGCTTCCACAGAATTTTCTTTCTCTAGGGAGTAAAGATTTCTGTATCAATCTTAGGAGTAAATACAGTGGACTAGTAGCAGAGCCCATGACCAGTATATACCACCTTGGTGTGAAATCCAAGATCTATGCTTGGAAAAGAAATGCATGAGGGAACTCATTGTAATGTTTTGGTGTGTTCGGTTATGGTGCTCTCGTGAGGCAACACGGTTTTATGTTCTCACTTCACAGATGGGAACCACTTCCTTGGTGCCCCAGTCATGCAGTGAAATTAACTTTTATATATAAATAAAGTGACCTTGATTTTTCTTGGGGCGGGGGGAGAGGATCATAGAAAAATGAGCCACGAGTGGACCGGCTTTGAAATGGTTCATCAGTAGATGTCGAATTCGAAGGCTAGTGATGGACTGAGCTCATTAGCAAAGGGAACAGGAAGGTTGTCTGAGAAGTATAGATTCTGAGGAAGATGACTTACAGGGAGAGGAGTAAGCAAGAACAGGGAACTGAGTGAGTGATACTTTTGTTTTAAAGGACGGAAGGCGTTTGGGAGAAAGATCATTCATGTAAAGCATTAGGATGAATACTGATTTTAGATAAAAAGAGAAACCAGAAAGAGAAAAGGCAGAGATATGAGAGAGAGGGGGTGGGGGGAGAGGGAGGGAGGGAGAGAGGGAGGAGCTGCCAAGGAGGGGAAGAAGATAGAGTAAGGCTTCATTTGTGTATACGTATCTTAAAAGTATGTATGTAATTATTCAAGTCAAACTGTTTCCTAGATACACAGATATTTCAGGCAAATGCATGTTTTTCTTGGCTTAATGGCCCAGTTTGAAGCTTTTCTCTCTCTGAGTGTAGGTATAAGAAAGCCAGTGTCTGTAATCCCAGACATGCTGGAGGACAGCCAAATGAGGATGCTGTACATTGCCCAGGAAGCCCCTCACTAGTCTCCTCAGCTGGCATGTTAGAGTCCCTCGGTCCCTGCCAGCCTGTGGCAGCTAAAATGAGTCCTTTGACCAGGAATCCACTGAATAAAGCCAAAGTCCCCTCTGTCCGTCCTCTTGGACACTTGACATTAACCGTCACCTGCTAAGCAAGTGTCCAGCCACTTAGTTATGTCCCAGCCTCACAACTCACTAATCTTGTTTCATCTCAACACACATTTGTGTCCTTCGTGAGTGTGCACTTCTACATACTGCAGCTGTTCCAAATGCTGTTAACTTTTCTTGTAAAGAGAAGTTGATGTAGGACTCAGAGGCACAAGGGGTTTCTAAGAGTCGAGTTCTTCCAAGAAAGCCTTCAAGGTCACGGAGGGTGGAAACAGGCCATCCTCGAAAGGTTGTGCACTGTCCAACGCTGGCAGGGGGCGTCACTTACATAAACTGGTTTATGCAACCTGCACCATCCTGGGTCTTGCTTAAGAACAAAATAGAGTTTTCCAGCAAAAGGAACAGCGTGGGCATAGGCATGAAACTTGTATGTTATGTTTAGGGAGTGAGAATCCAGTGATAGAGTGTGAGGTGACTGGAGAGCATATACAAATAATGGGAAGAACCCTTTAGTTTGCAGCCATGGCTACCTATTGGCTGGTTTGTATCATTTGTGCTGAGAAACTTGTTCATAGAAAGCAGAGAATGTGTGAAGTGTGGACCATGCTCGGAGAGGGAGGAGATTGGACACAGGAAAGATGACTGGGCATGGAGGCACACAGCTCTTACTGTTCCACTCATGTTCAGTGCAGGAGGGTCAAGAGTTGGAGCCTGTGCTCCAACGAAGCGAGACCCTGTCCCCAAAAAAGAAGCAAGGGCTGGGGATGTCAGCTCAGTACTAAATTGCCTGCCCCAAAGCCCCTGGGTTTGAGTCCCAGCCCTGCAGAAAACAGAGAAGAGTTGGGAGGTCTCTGCGTGGGGTCTGAGAGCTTGTATTGCTTTGGGCTTGGGAGAATAGAGACTAAATAACAACTCTGGTCTGTACTAGGAAGAACTGAAATTCCTCCAGAGCCTTGTGAAGGGAGCCATAGGGCCTGACCAGGCCGCCTTCCGGGAGCTGGGAACACTCAGTACCATTCACAGGCTCTGTTGGTCTGGCCAGCCCTGCCTATTTGTCCCCAAGCCACCTCTGTGCCCCCCTCACAGTGCAGTTCCTAACCTAATGAAACGATTATTCAAGCCCAGCTCAGGTTCTCTTTGAAGCCTTCATGGGCTGCCCTCGTAAATGAGGTATTTCCTCCCAACCTTGAGGGGTTGCTGTTTTGTGCTTTTCCTGTGTCGTTTATCATGGCCTTCCTAGATGGCATTTCCTCATAAACACACTGTAGCTCCTGTGCTGGGTTTGAAGAAAAGTCCTTGAAGGCAGGTAAACTCATTCATAACCCCCTCACATACACGGGCGCCATTTTATTTTTTGAGTCCGTCTTATGTGGCTCAACCTGACGGTTTTCCTGCCTCGGCCTTCTTAGTACTGAGATCACAGGTGTGTATTACTACATGCCAGCTTGAAACATACTTTCCCTCCCTTTGGGTGCTCGTGGGTAGGTGGGTGTTGAGACAGCATCTCATACGGCCCAGGGTAGCTTGAGATTCAATTGTGTCCAAGGATAACCTTGAGTTAGGCATTCTCCTGCTTAGCTTTACCTCCCACATGCTAGGATTACAGGCTCGGGGTGTGTGGAATGTGCACACACACAGAGGGGTGTGTGTGTGTATAGGTGCACATACATACAGAGACCAAAAGTTGATGTCAGATGCCTTCTTGGGTCACTTTCTACCTTATTATTTGAGACAGGGTCTCTCTCACTGAACCTAGAGCTGATGGATTCCACTAGGCCGGCTGACTGGCCAGCAAGCTTAGGGACCTCCCTTTCCAGTGTTGGGATTACAGACCTGGCCTGCCATGTCCTGCTTTTATGTGGATGCTGGGGATCTGAAGTCAGGTACCTTGCTGAGTCATCTCTCCAGATTGGCATACATCTTTTGTTACAGTCTTGTCTTAGTTAGGGTTTCTGTTGCTGAGAAAAGACACCATGAGCACGGCAACTCATAACATTTAATTGGGGTGACTTACATTTTCAGAGGTTCAGTCCATTATCATCATGGTGCGACACGGTGGTGTGCAGACAGGCCTGGTGCTGGAGCTGGGAGTCCCACATCTTGATCAGCAGGCAACAGGAAGTGGTCTGAGACACTGGACATGGCTTGAGCATATACAAGACCTTAAAACCCACCTTCATAGTGACACACTTCTTCCAACAAGGCCACACCTACCCCAACAAAGTCACACTTCCTAATAGTGCCACTCCTCTTGGGGGCTATTTTCTTTCAAACCACCGCACAGTTTACAGAGCCGTCAGGGTTAAAGTTCTGGATTTCGCTCTTTAGGAATTGAAATACTTTATTCTCTAAGACCCTCATTAAAAGACAACCACCATTGCCTAATGTTCTAACAGAACACTGCCTGGTGTGTTCTAGCAGATTTTTGCTGATTATTGAGGAAAAAAATAGATCATAGTTGAAAAATTATCATGAGGCTGGGTGTGGACCAGCCTGGGCTACACAGTGCAACCTCTTCTGAGGGTGTGTGTTGGGGGGGAGATTCTGAGCATTCATCAGCTGGTAAGTTTCTGTGACTGTGGTAGTCTGTGTGGGTGCACAAGCTTATCAGGTGGGGTTCCTGCTCTTTTGGAGTTTTCTAACTTGATGATAGTGGGCTGGGGATCAGAAAACACAGTCAGCAAATGCATAAGAATTTCAGGTTGTGCCGGGCGGTGGCGGCGCACGCCTTTAATCCCAGCACTCGGGAGGCAGAGCCAGGCGGATCTCTGTGAGTTCGAGGCCAGCCTGGTCTACAAAGCGAGATCCAGGACAGGCTCCAAAGCTACACAGAGAAACCCTGTCTCAAAAATAAAAAAGAATTTCAGATTTCAAAAGGGGACATTGGATATGAGAGAGCTAGCTGTGGGAAACTCCAGGGAAGGAAGAACAGTAATTGCAAAAGTTTTGAGAAGGCAATGGGTCCAGCTTATAGAAGCCCATCTGGTGGGCTAGAATTTATTCCCAAGACAAATATGTGGAAGATGTTGACAGAGAGCTGAGGAACCCCTCCCCCCATGGAAGGAGTTTGCATTTTCTTCCAAGCATGACACAAGCTTTGGAAGGTTTTTTTAATGATTTATTTATTTTTATTTTATGTACATTGGTGTTTTACCTGCACGTATGTCTGTGTGAGGGTGTCAGATCCCCTGGAAATGGAATTACAGACAGATGTGAGCCGCCATGTGGGTGGTGGGAATTGAACCCAGGTCCTCTGAAAGAGCAGCCAGTGCTCTTAATTGCTGAGCCATATCTCCAGACACAGAAGTGCTTTGTTGTTGTTTAGATTTATTTTTTTATATGTGTTTTGCCTTCATATATATCTGTGTACCACATGCATGCCTGGTGTCTGTGGAAGTCAGAAGAGGACCTGAGATCCCCTAGAACTATGGATGGTTGTGAACTACCAGGTGGGTTCTGGGAATCGAAGCCAGGTCCTCTTTAAGAACAAGTATTCTAGCCGGGCGGTGGTAGCGCACGCCTTTAATCCCAGCACTTGGGAGGCAGAGGCAGGCGGATCTTTGTGAGTTCGAGGCCAGCCTGGGCTACCAAGTGAGCTCCAGGAATGGTGCAAAGCTACACAGAGAAACCCTGTCTCGAAAAACCTAAAAAAAAAAAAAAAAAGAACAAGTGTTCTTAACCACTAAGTCATCTCTCCAGCCCCGTGGAGGTTTTTAAAGAAATTATATATATTCTGATGTCACACACACACACACACACACACACACACACACACACACTCTCTCTCTCTCTCTCACTGTGATTAAGCCAAGGGCCTCGTGCCTGTTGGCACGCACCGGCTAAGCCATGTCTCCAGCCCTTTGGGGATCAGTGACAGGCAGACAGGAAGGTGAGCCTCGGCCTAGGGGCACAGCTGTGGAGAAGGTGAAAAGAGATTGGATTTAGGCCAGTGATGGGTTCCATTTTACAGCAGCTCCTAGAACAGGTGTGCTAGCTTCCCATCCCTGAGAAAATACCCGAGAGCAGCAACTTGAAAGGAAGCATGCTTTAGCTTGACTGACGGCTTTCAGGATTCAATCCGTGGACTTTTGGTCCTGTGGCTTTGGGACTATTGTGCCGCCCTCATGGCTGGAGCCCAAGGCATGGGACAATGCTCACCTCACGTCCAGCAAGCAAAGGGAGTAGGAAGGTGTAGGTTTTTGTCTTTTGTTTTTTTAAATTTCGTTTTGTTTTGTTTTTAACTCCTTACTGTTTGGGGGCCCACCACCCAGCTCCCAGATAAATACACGGAGACTTATTCTTACTTTGAATGCTCGGCCTTAGCTTGGCTTGTTTCTAGCCAGCTTTTCTAACTTAAATTATTCAGTTTCTCTTTAACTATGTTTTACCTCTGGGTTTTTTACCTTTCTTTTTTTTTTTTTTTTTTTTTTTTTTTTTTTTTTTGGTTTTTTCGAGATAGGGTTTCTCTGTGTAGCTTTGTGCCTTTCCTGGAACTCACTTGGTAGCCCAGGCTGGCCTCGAACTCACAGAGATCCGCCTGCCTCTGCCTCCCGAGTGCTGGGATTAAAGGCGTGCGCCACCACCGCCCGGCCCAACCTTTCTTTATTCTATATATCTTTCTTTCCTTCTTACTCCATGACTGGTTGTGTGGCTGTGTGACTGGCCCCTGGCGTCCTCTCTTTCTCCTTTTCTTTTTTTTTTTTGGTTTTTTTTTTTTTTTTTTTGGTTTTTTTCGAGACAGGGTTTCTCTGTGTAGCTTTTCGCCTTTCCTGGAACTCGCTTTGGAGACCAGGCTGGCCTTGAACTCACAGAGATCCGCCTGGCTCTGCCTCCCGAGTGCTGGGATTAAAGGCGTACGCCACCACCGCCCGGCTTCTTTCTCCTTTTCTAGCTCCTCTCTTTTCGAGATTTCTCCTTCTACTTATTCTTTCTGCCTGTCAGCCCCGCCTATCCTTTCTCCTGCCTTGCTGTTGGCCGTTCAGCTCTTTATTAGACCATCAGGTGTTTTAGATAGGCACAGTAACACAGCTTCACAGAGTTAAACAAACGCAACATAAAAGAATGCAACACATCTTTGCATCATTAAACAAATATCCCAGAGCATAAACAAATGTAACACATCTTAAACTAATATTCCACAACAGGGAGGGGTCAGGGTCCCAACATCCCATTTAGGATACCATCCCAGTGGCCTGATTCCTTTCTTGTAGGCCCCCACCTCCTAACAGTTACCAAGAGTCCTTCAGTACCTGGCCTTGGGGACCTTCATTATGTAAGGGTTCACTGGACTAGGAGGGTGTGAGACATAACTGAGTGAGTTGTCCTCAGACCTGTAGGCATCATGATGCCCCTGGCTTGACCACTTCAGCCCACACATACTGAGCACTGAATACAGTTCTTTTCTATGGGGCCTGCTTCCTCTTTGGGGGTGTTGTGAGGAGGACCTCCAGAGGGTTGAGAAAGGAATCAGAGAACATTTCCCATGCGTATGACTGAAGCCCTCTCAGTGAGAGGACCGTGACATCATCTTAGTTAAGATCTGTAGTGAATGCACTTACAGGCCCCCAGATAAACGAATGTGACTAATTAAACTTTGGGTGAGCGTGTTCTTGCTTTATCTGAGTGATGAGATAAAGTAGATTCTCCAGGCAGTTTTGCCTTTTAGCTGTGGTTGAGTCTCATCCTGCCAAAAGAGATTTCTGGTTCTTTTTGGCACTGTAGCATATAGACCCGTTACCTTGTAAGATTACTAAGCATCAGCCTGGTGTAGCGGCACATGTCCACAATCCCAACACTTAAGTGATCTGAAGTCTGGAGACTGCAAATTTGAGACCACCCTGAGCTATGTAGTGAGACCCTGTGCTGGAGAGATGACTCAGTGGTTAAGAGCGCTTGGTACTCTTGGAAGAGGACCTGGTTCTGTTCCCAGCACCCACAGACATCTGCAGTTCCAGTGCCAGGGGGGCTCTGATGCCCTCTTTTGGCCCCCGAGGGTACTGCATGTATGTAGAACACAGGCATACCTGTAGGCAAAAACACTCATATACATAAAAGTAAATAAAACACTGGGCGGGCGGTGGTGGCGCACGCCTTTAATTCCAGCACTCTGGAAGCAGAGGCAGGCGGATCTCTGTGAGTTGGAGGCCAGCCTGGGCTACAGAGTGAATTCCAGGACAGGCACCAAAACTACACAGAGAAAACCTGTCTTAAAAAGGGGGAAAAAAAGTAAATAAATCCTTTTAAAGAAATTAAAAAAAAATACTAAACATGGGTGCCTATTTTATAAAAATGTACCCTTTGATAACTGCCTGTGTGAAGGTCTGACTTCTGGCAGGCAGGTCCGGTATAATAGCTGTGACTGATTGCTTTATCTGTGGACTTGGGTCCTCTCTCTCCATCAGTCTCCGTAGACGAGTTCTGAGTTTTTAATCAGTCTGGCATGCAGAGCCTTTTGATAATTTTGATCTGTTCTTTCTTTGGTTCTTTGTTACGGTTGGTTCATGTGGGGATTTTGATCTTTAATTTGTATCACTTTGTTGTGGTGCTAAGAATTTGAGGAGATTGTAAAATGTTTAACTTTTCTTGTGTTACTTTAAGCCCCTGTTAAGAGAATTTCGGAAGTCAGAACGCAGCACCAAGGTGATGGAAATTTAAAAATCAATTGTGTTATTTCCACTGCCTTTGTGTTCGATATTACATAAACCCAATGGGCTTTGAAGTGTGTTAAAAATAAGAGCACTGTTTGAAATTGCAGAGGAAAGGTCCACGGGCTTTCACCCGGTAGATAAGGCGGTGATTTGCACTAGTTGGTAATTAATAGATCGCTGATAAGATTGGGCATAACCCAGGACCTCAGTTAAACCCTGTTCTTTCACCCTGAACTTTTAAGTGTAGGGAGGGTTTTTATGTCTGTTGCCAGTTTTCTGGTTCTGTGAAAGGTTTATTTTGTCAGTGCCTTTTTTTTTTCTAATAAAGGGCTTTTTTTTTTCTCATTTTGGTGAGCAAGTCATTTTAAATGCTCTTCTTATTTATCCATTCTTAATGAAAACTTCACCCGAGTGTCTTTGCGGGGCGGGGTGGGGGGTGGGGGCAGAGTGTCAAGCGGTAGCATGCCCCCCTCTCCTCACGCCCTGTGCAGTTCCTGGGTTCCTTTCCTGGCCTCTCCTGTAGGCCAGGCTGGCTTTCAGCTTGCTGTGCAGCTGAGGATGACCTTGAACTCCTGATCCTCCTGCTCCATTTCCAGTAGCTGAGTACTCTTTCAGGAATGTTCCGTGCACTCTACACGTAGGCATGCACACATACATGCAAACACATGCGTAGATAAGAGTGTACATTATACATATGTTTTTTGGGGTTTGTTTTTTTTTTTTTTTTTTTTTTTGGTTTTTCGAGACAAGGTTTCTCTGTGTAGCTTTGCGTCTTTCCTGGAACTCACTTTGTAGACCAGGCTGGCCTCGAACTCACAGAGATCCGCCTGCCTCTGCCTCCCGAGTGCTGGTATTAAAGGTGTGCGCCACCACCGCCCGGCTACATTATACATATGTTAAAAATATGTATAACTGGAGTTACTCTATAAGCTTGTTCAGTAGTTTACCTTAAAAAAAATTTTTTTTGTGTGTGTGTGTGTGTGTGTGTGTATAGGTATGGGTATGCACATGCATCTGCAGAGGCCAGAAACACCAGATCCCCCGGAACTAGAGTTACAGGTGGTTGTGAGCTGACTAACGTGGGTGCAGGGAACAAGCACGGGACCTTTGCAGGAGCAGTCCACGCCCATAATTGCTGAGCCATCTCTTTGCCTCCCAAGAATTTGCTTTTGTCACTTAACAGTGCATCTTGGGACTCTTTCCATATCAGTTCATTTTTCCTCTTCTTCCCTTTCTTTCTTAAGAGAATCTGGCAGTCGAGCAGCCCAGGTTGGCCCTGAAGTCCTCATCACCTACCTCCCTAGTACTGGGGTTATAGGTGTACGGCAGCCTGCCTGGTACTCTTGTATCTTTTTGATACCTGTCTAGTATTCCAGTGTATGAGTAAGCCATGATTCATTTAGCGAGCATATGTCTGGGACTGTTTTCGACAAGATGGTTTCAGTCACACGGTGTGGAAAATGGCCTCCGACTCTCCACTCACCAACCGCTGCCTGGGGTTCACCCTGCTAGACACTTGTCATGACACCTTAACGTGAGAGACAGAGGTCGTAGGTAGGAGAGAATTGTATTCACTGTTGGATGAGTGGACCATACTCATGGGCCTGAGGACAGCTTCACCAGGTAATGGGAAGTCATAGCTATAATAGCGTGTGTGTGTGTGTGTGTGTGTGTGTGTGTGTGTGTGTGTGTGTGTACCAAAGCCTTAAGTAGATTTTAAACTTTCTTGGCTTTATTATTCCAATTCTTTTGGGTTTTATTTGTTTGTTTGTTTGTGTTTTGTTTTCCAAGACAGGGTTTCTCTGTGTAGTCCTGGAAGTGCTGGAGCTAGCTCTGTAGACCAGACTGGCCTCAAACTCACTATTTTTCCAATTCTTAGGCCATGTCTTATTGTCTGTCCTCTCTCTGTCTCTGTCTCTCTGTCTCTCACACACAGGAATGGATGACTGAATGATCATTGTTTTCTACTGTATGGATTGAACCCATGCATAGGCAAGTGGCAGTCCATACTATTTTAATCCTATGGTTTGGTTGTGAGCTTATAGAAGTAAAAGATATGCTGGAATTTTCTGTGCATCCCACCACTCTCTGGTTGGATTTTTAAATAGAAAAAGAAAAACTAGGTCTCTTGATATATAGACTTGTAAGGCTCAGGCAGGAGTACTGCCTCAAATAAAAGTCTCAAACATTTTAAAAACCAAAACCCTGAAGTATTATGTGACTCAACATTCTGTCTTAGTTTAGATTTCTATTGCTGTGAAGAGACATCATGACCACGACAACTCTTTTTTTTTTTTTTTTTTTTGAGACTTTTTTTTTTTGTGTGTAGCTTTGGAGCCTGTCTTGGAACTTGCTCTGTAGCCCAGGCTGGCCTCGAACTCCCAGAGATCCACCTGCCTCTGCCTCCCAAGTGCTGGGATTAAAGGTGTGCACCACCATCACCCAGCAACTCTTATAAAGAAAACATTTGGTTGGGGTGGATTGCTTATGGTTTCAGAGGTTCAGCCCATTATCATCATGATGCGGAGCATGGCAGATGTGGTGCGGAGTAGTAGCAGAGAGTCCTACATCTTGCAGGCAACAGGAAGTTGACTGGGACAATGGGCAGTATTTTGAGCATAGGAAACCTCAAAGCCTGCCCCCACAGTGACACACTTCCTCCAACAAGGCTACGCCCACTCCAACAAAGCCACACCTCCTAATAGCACTCCCTCTGAGATTATAGGGACCAATTACATTCAAACTACCACATATTGTATGGCATTCAGATTTCAGTGTCTGTGTCTAAGGTTTTATTGAAAAGCAACTATAATGATTCTTTTACGCATTGTCTGGCAGAATCGAGCAATTGTAGTAATATGGCCTTCAGCAGGACATGGTGGTGCATGCCTATAATAAGCCCAGCACTTGGAGACAAAGGCAAGAGGATCCAGAGTTCAAGTTCGAGGCCAGCCTGGGCTCCATGCAACTCTGTCTCAGAAAGCAAGCCCCCAAAGAGGCAGTATGTACCTCAAAGCCTGGCTGCCTACAGAGGAAGTTTGCCAGCCCCTGGCCTTCTGAAATGATAGCCTCACTCAGATCTGAGTTCACACATTTTGCTGGTTCAGCAGTCTTGACGCTAGGGGTTCGCACATGTTAGGCAAGGGTTCTACCTTTGAGTTGTATGCCTAAATCTTTTATTTAATTTTTTTTTTAATTTTGACACAAAATCTTAGTAGGTTACGTCAACTGGTCTTGGGCTCTGTAAGCCCGCTCAGGACTTGTGAGCATCCAGCCAGCCTCAGCTGGGATAACAGGCTTTTGTGACCAGGCCTGACCTAAGCTTGTGTTTTGTCCTCTGTGTCTTCTGAGAGTCCTCTGGCTCACTGCTTCCCTGGGCCTGAGTTTCCTACTTCGTAGAAATCCACATAGCAATGGTACTACCTTTTTGGGTGTCTGAGAAGGTGAATGACTTACGGTTGTTTCTAGAGATTCTGGTGTCAGATCCTGCCCGTGGATCCTGCTGAGGCATCCTGACCCACAGATGGTTCTGCTTTCTCCTTACTGGAACTTTTTATCCAGTCACAGTTGGGGTGGACTGAGGACTTGTGTTTACTATCTCTGCTTGGTAAGGGAAATCAAGTTCTCATATGCTAACAAGCATCCTGTTTATTTAAGGTTTGCCTAATTCATGTGTATGTATTTATTTGTTTGTTTTTTTGTTTTGTTTGAGACAGGGTCTCTCTCACTGTGTAGCTCTGGTTGTCCTAGAACTCGCTGTATAAACCAGGCTGATATTGAACTCGCAGAGATCCTCCTGCCTCCACCTCCCAAGTACTGGGATTAAAGGGTGCACCACTACGCCTAGCTTCATGCAAGTTTTTTTGTTTTGTTTTCATTTTGAGACAAGGTCTTGCTAAGTTGCCTAGGCTGACGTGGGAGTTTCTTTGTAGCCCAGGCAGACCATAAAACTTCTGGCTCTCTCCTCTCTGTCTCAAACATTTTTATTCAGCTATTGAGAATTTCATACACATATACAAGGCATTTTGATCACATCCATCCACCCCTACCCTCTCCTCATTTATCACATTCCTCTGTCAGAATATTCATGTCTGGGTCCCGGCTCAGAAACCTCAGCGGTTCACCGCGTGGGAGTTGATCTGAGACGGCAGGGGTACAGTACGTGCAGTTAGAGGCCTGCACCCCGAGTTCAGCTGTCATGTACCCTGTGCTGGCACATGCCTGTGAGGGGATGGGTGACCCAAACCTGGATTCATGAACTAGGTCCTGTTAAAACAGGGACAGGCACTTGAGCAACATCCTAGTTGATCTTGGGGCCTTTAAGATGGCTTAGAGCAGTGGTTCTCAACCTTCATAAATGCGACCCTTTCGTACAGTTCCTCAGGTTGTGGTGACCCCCGACCATACAGTGATTTTCGTTGCTACCTCATAACTGTCATTTTGCTACTGTTACGAACTGTGATGTAAATATCTGTGTTTCCTGATGGTCTTAGGTGACCCCTGTCAAAGGGCCCTTCATCCCCAAAGGGTCGTGACCCACAGGTTGGGAATCATTGGCTTAGCAGATAAAGGGCGTTTATCGCCAAGCCTGATGGTCAGATTGATCTCTGGGGCCCACACAGTGGAAGGAGAGATCTGACTCCCACAAGTTGTCCCCCCTGACCCCCACATGCATGCTGCGACACACACGTAAATAAGTAGATAAAATTTAAGTTTATGATTTTCATATGAATGTTAAGTACATATAAGAACAGGAAATTGAACCTGCTGTGGTGATCCACTCCTATACTCTCAGCACTCGGGAGGCGAGGCAGGAGGATCATGAGTTTGTGGCCAGCCAGGGTAAATAGCAAGACCCTGTTTCAGAAAACAATAAAAGGGGCAGCGGTTTGTATGTATGGTACCCACCCACCTGCCCCTGGGGCATAGGAAGACACAGCCTTGGTCTCAGCATCTTTTCAGGAGGTAGAAGAGCCTAAGGGTCGCTGACGAGGAGAGGTGGTGCCACAAAGGGCGGGAAACCAGGGAGGGGCAGAGCTGGAAGTCCCCAATGCCAGGCACACGGATGCCACAAAAGTGGCACAGCCAACCCAACTGCGCCAGGCATTGTATTCTCTACCATCATGGACTTGGTTCTTAAAAAGGGTTCATTTAAGAATGTCCTAGACAGCCGGGCGGTGGTGGCACACGCCTTTAATCCCAGCACTCGGGAGGCAGAGGCAAGCGGATCTCTGTGAGTTCGAGGCCAGCCTGGGCTAGAGAATGAGTTCCAGGACAGGCTCCAAAACTACACAGAGAAACCCTGTCTCGGGGGAAAAAAAAACAAAGAATGTTCTAGACAAAGCACCCAAACTATTGATTTTCATTATAACTTGACCCTTGCTACGTATTTGTAATTAAGGAAAAACAGCTGCAGTGCTAGAGAGGGCTGGGTTTGGCTTGTGAGTCCCAGGCTCTGCTGCTGTGCGATGACCCCAGCCCTGGTGTATGTTTTTAAATAATCTGTGCGATGATCCGGGAGGCTACAGAAGTCACTTCTGTGTGTGGTGACACATTGTGACTGTCTCAAAAGGAGAGTTCTTCGCAGGGGGCTGAGGTGGGAGCTGAACTAGCAGCCCCCCCTTCCCCCCAACACTGCTGATATTCTGATATTTTCCATCGATTCAGAGTTGAAGGCCGCTCTGAAATGAATCAGGTAAGTCTTGGAGGAGAACAGTGGGCAGTATTTGTTGCTGTTGATAAAATTCAATCTTGAAGGTCCAGATTAGTAGCTGTAAACTTGCTGGCTGTGGTGATGTGAACCTGCGGTCGGAGGGTTGAGGATTCGAGGCCAGCCTAGGCTACGGGGTAAGTTCCAGGCCAGCCCTGGCCCCCACGTACAGCTCCGTCAGCATTTCGTAATCTGCATCACTCAAGCACGTCGGTGTGTCCTAAATGACCGATCCCAGATGTCACAAAATTGTGCTTCAGAAGAACCCATCGGGGTGTCAAAGACGCTGGTGCGCTCTCACAACGTCTCAGTTCAGAGGTCGCTGCTGGCCCAGCTGCTGACTAACCTCTGAGAAGACGTCTCCTTTGGAGTTTGGGTATAGTGGCGCCGAAGCCAGTGCTTGCAGGTATATACATGAGAGGGCTAGTAAAATTTCTTCTCCTAAAAAAAAATTTTATTAAGGATTTTTTTAAAAATTGGGACCTGGAAAGATGGCTCGTTGGTTAAGAGCCATCTTTTAAGAGCCACACTGCTCTTTTAGAGGACCAAGAGTTCAGGTCCCATATCAGTTGGCTCACGACCACCTGTAACTACAGTTCTGGGGTGTGGGGGCGGAGGGAGGGGATGTTCCTAACCTCCATGGGCACCTGCGCACACAGCCATACAAATATACATACGGTTAAAAATAAAATTCAAGCCGGGCGGTGGTGGCGCACGCCTTTAATCCCAGCACTCGGGAGGCAGAGCCAGGCGGATCTCTGTGAGTTCGAGGCCAGCCTGGTCTCCCAAGTGAGTTCCAGGAAAGGCGCAAAGCTACACAGAGAAACCCTGTCTCGAAAAACCAAAATAAATAAATAAATAAATAAATAAATAAATAAATAAATAAATAAAATTCAAAAAATGATGTGTGTGTGTGTATATATATGTATGTGTGTGTATGAGTATGTGCATGTGAGTGCAGGTGCCCGTGGGGGCCAGGAGAGGGCGCCAGATGCCCTGGAAACTGGAATTACAGGTAATTGTGAGCTGACACGTGTGGGTTCTAGGAACTGAACTTGGGTCCTCTGGGAAAGCAGTAAACGTGTTGACTGGTGAGCCATCTCTCTAGCCCTATTTTTGTTTACTTCTTGAGGCAAGACCTTCTGGGGTAGCCATGGCTGGTCTGGAACTCAGAGATATTCCTGCCTCTGCCACCTCAGCTCCGGCAAGCACCCCCCTGTCCAGTTGATGTCATGCGGTGTTAGGCAAGTGCTCTACCAACTAAACTACGTTCTCAGACCCTATTTATTACTATTTTAAATGAGTCAACAAATAATTCAAAAATCCCTACCTTATATCTAATATAAGTATTGATAGATCAAACCTGTGTGAAACAAAAATGTCCCAAACCCAGCTAAGTAAGTCTCAGTTTTAGTGTGGCCATCCAAGCCCCTCTTCTGGAAGCTTCAGGAAGTTCCTGCTGCTGCCCCTTTCCAGTTGCTTTTCCGAACAAGCTCTCTGTTCACCCTTCCCAAGATAAAACTGTTCGCTCATGGGCCCAGAGAGATGACTCAGAAGTTAAGAGCACTGGCTGCTCTTGCAGAGGACCCAGGTTCGATTCCCAGCAACCACGTGGGGGTTCACAGACATCTGTAACTCCAGTTCCAGGAGTTCTGGCACTGTCTTCTGACCTCTGCAGGAAGCAGGCGTGCACATGGTACACATGCATCCATGTAGGTGAAACAACTCATACACGTAAAATAAAATAAATATATTAAAAAAAATTAAAAATTTATTTGTGCTAGATGTCATGACGAATGCCTTTAGTCCTAGCACTCCAGGCAGAGGCAGTCAGATCTCTCTGAGTTCAAGACCAGCCTACACTGCATAGGTGAATTCCAGGCCAGCCAGGGCCATTCATACAGTGAGACTGTTCGTCAAAAGTCGTGTGTGTGTGTGTGTGTGTGTGTGTGTGTGTGTGTGTGTGTGTGTGTTTAGGTTAGAGATCGATGTCTCCACATTATTATCACTACTACTATTTACTATTATTATTATTATTATTATTATTATTATTATTATTATTTGAGACAGAGCTTCTCACTAATCCTGGAACTTACCAACTGCCTGCCCTGGCTTCTTCTGTGGGTGTTGGAGACCCAAACTCAGTCCCTCCTTCTTGGGTAGTAAGTTCTTTACCTAATGAACCTTCTTCTCAGTGTCTGCTGCCTGGAACTTGGAATGTAGACCAGGCTGGCTTTGAAGTCATAGTGATCCCCCTGCCTCTGCCTCCCAAGGGCTGAGATTACAGACGTGTGCCACTCCAAACTGGTGCCTTTAAGTAGAAAAGCCAAGTGTGTATATAGCTGAGTAATTCCTACGAAGTACTTCCTACAGAATGAGAAAATGCATGGTTCTAACGATGGGCAATAAATCCTTCTGCAAATTAGTTGATTCTCAATCCTTTGACTTCAACACAAAGAGTGGAATATATTTGACAGAAGATATCATTAGAGTCCATTGTTTTCTTTAAAAAAAAAAAATGTAGCACTGTTAGAGCATTTGCCTGGCCCTGGCTTGATTCTCAGCTCTGTAAAACGTGTGCTAAAGTACAAATAATAATTGTATTTAGAAGGTACCATTGACCTTGTATGTGTTCACCTTATGCAATCATTCTGTTTTTGAGGCAGGGTCTCCCTGTGTACCCCTGGCTGGCCTAGAACTCTTGTGTAGACCAGGCTGCCTTCCAGCTTGCAAAAATCCACCAGCCCCTACCTCTAGAGTGCCGGAGACCCCTGCTACCTTGTGGAATCATTATATCAGGCTAACTAACATGTCTGTCACCCCATACGCTGGATGTACTTGTCCTTTGTGGTGAGAACTTTAAACTTTGAGATCTCTGTCCACTAATAAGCAAGCATTTTATTATCTTAATTTTTGAAGTTAGGTTTTAATTTGTCTCACACTGGCCTTGAACTTGCACTGTAACCTGTGATGTCCTTGAACTCCTGATCCTTCTTCCTTAGTCTCTTGGGTGCCAGGTTTATTCAGTGCTGGGGATGGCAGGCCCAGCTTCGTGCACGCAAGGCAGGCACCCTGCCAATTGAGCTACACCCCTGCTTTCATTGATCAGTTTAGATAGAAAGGGTTTGTGTTTACGATATGCTATCATTTACATACTTTGCAATTATTTTAACAAAAAAAAAGTGTCAGGCTAGGGAGATGGCTGAATCTGTAAGCGCATTTGCTATGTAAGTATGAGGATCTGAGTTTGGATCCCCCACACCCAGGTAAAACCAGGGGTGGCTGTGAGCACCAGTAACTCTAGTGTGCGTGGGGCGGGGGGTCTGGCGGGGAGCGGGCAGAGACATGAGACTCTCTGCTGGCTGGTTAGCCCAGTGAAAGACCCTGTCTTAAGGGGATAAGGCAGGGAGTAATAGAACATGACCTCAGCATCCTCCTGGCCGCCACACATGTACAGAGCCACTCACATATAGAGACACACACACACACACACACACACACACACACACACACACACACACAGAGAGAGTTGTATCAAAATAAAAATGTTGGAGGGGGTACATAGTTTTTCTAAGTTCTTTCAAGGGTGCCCTATTTTGAGAGCACCATGCCTTAGCTCACCAGTGCCAGGCAAGAACTGCGGGATGGTTTAGGGACCATGTTGTTATAGGTCAGGAAGTCGCCATAATGTCATGAGGGTCAGGAGATACAGGTGGCCAGCGACGGCATCAGGCCAGACAGTGTTCAGCAAGGGCATTAAGTAACTGTAGCTTTACAGGTAGGGACACTGTGTCAAGGAAGAAGGGACCCCTAGATAGTACCGAAAAGTCCAGGGACTTCAGGCATTTGCCTTTCATGGACATCCTGTCCTTTGTCCACGTGGTTACAGTGTGTGGCCATAGGTGATCTCCAGGGACCTGGTTGTGACCTCGTATGAGATGCACTGGAGTCAAACAGAGATGGTTCTTGTTTTGACTCGTCACCATGTGAACACCTCTGTTCCGTGCACCCTGTGTGTGTGTGACAAAGAGCAAGTGAAGGAGATGTGGTAGACCTCACCTCACATACCCAGCGATGGCATGACATGAACTGTCTTAGGGCTTTTTGTTTGTTTCAAAATATGCTGAGGTAGCCAGCGTCTTCAGTGGGGGGGGGGGGGACGATGGGGAATCAGTGGTGTTGGTGACGTGATGGGGGAGGGTTGGGGATCCCAGCCCCTGGTCCCAGAGTGTTCTCAGCTGAGCTCCAGTTCTTCCTGCACAGCACATTCTCTCTTTGGGTGTATAAATGATGCATGGGGAATTTCAACTCACATTACAAAAGCCAAATTAAAGACCAAATTAAACCTAATTGATGGTTATTGTTATATATGTCACTTAAGAACTAAGTTCAATGAAAAAGATTTTTTTTCAGTCCCTAGAAAGATACAAATTAAATCTCACCAGTTAACAGCACAGTATACAATGGGTTTTTAAAACAAATTGTTCCAGTGTCTCAATTAACCTGTATAATTTATTTAAATGTTCGTAGTAAGGTACTCTGATAAATCTTCTGAAGGATTTTTCTTAAATATGACAGGCTTGAAAGCAAAACAAAATTCAGGCATTTTTTTTTTTAAATGAAGACTTTCTTATGCCAATCAAAATGTGTTTTCTTTGAATAACATTTATCAAAACTAAAGCAGAGTAAATTGGGTGTGTGAAATAAAAGAAACATGCTTTATGAAGGGTATGTCAGTGCTGGTCTGTAATCTTAGTGCTCTGAAGGTGGAGACCAGAGGATTGGGAGTTCAAGGTCATCTTTGACTATCTGTCCACATGGAGTCTGAGGCTAGCTTGTGCTGCCTGGGATCCTTTCTCAAACAGAGTGGGGGCGTGGGATACGATTTTTAAAAAGTTGGAAGAGGAAATTACGCATAAGAAAGTCTCTGGGGCGTGTGAAAAACATACAGATTATAGAGCTGGTGTGGCCGCGCAAGCATGTTGTCCTAGCAGGTCAGAGGCTGAGGCAGGAGAATTGCCTCAAGTTCAAATCTAGCCTCATCAATGTATTGAGTTCCAGGACAGCCTGGAATGGGTAGAAAGATTCCCTGGCTCAAACGAAAGTGTCCCACTGGCATCTCCCTCTCCCCGGAAGTCCCGCCTATTCTCTCCTGCCTAGCTATTGGCCGTTTAGCTCTTTATTAAACCAATCACAACGACATGTCTTCACACAGTGTAAACGAATGTCCTGAACCAACGCTGTCTTCTTGCTTGTGTACATTAAAAATACACTTAAGGGTGGTGGCCGGGTGGGCAAAGGCACTCGTGCTGAGTCCCATCCCTGGAACCCCCATGGTGGAAGGAGAGAACTGACTCCCGTAAATGGGCTTCTGACCTCCACACCAGGTTCAGGACATGTGCGTGTCCCTTCATACGTACAGATAAGTAAATTATATGTATATGTGCTTATAAACTGAGTGCGATGATACAGATTCCAGCACTTGGTAGGCGGAGGCAGGAGGAATGCCATAAATTCAAGCATTGTCTGGGTTACACAGCGTGATTGAGGCAAGCCTGGGCTACATAGGGAGACCAGAATAATTGTATGTATGCACAGACGTGTATGTTCCTGCCTGTTAGGTTTTCATGACTGTGATAAATACCTAAGACAATCAGCTTACAAGAGAGAAAAGACTCACAGTTTGGGAGGTTTTGGGGGGCCATGCCCGGCTGGTCCTGTCATTCCTTCTGTGTCTGTGATGAGACAGTAAACCACAGTAGACGCTTACGATGGAGCAGAATTGCTCACCTCAAAGCTAGGAAACACAAAGGAAGAGGCTAGTCCCACTTTTCACTTCCAGGTCATGCCCTCGATGACCTAAAGACCTCCCACTAGGCTCCATCTTGTAAAATTCCCACTGCCTCCAAGTTACAGTACCAAGTGGGAAGCCAAGCCTGGGGGACATCCTGTACTCGGACTGTAGTGGTGTTTCTACAGCTGTTAGGAATGGTGCCACAGCCCAGCCTGCCACGTACCCTTTCTGTTTGTGATGCAGATTTCCATAGCCGCAGTCCTTGCACGTTAACTATAGTAGGCAGAGATATAGCTGTACGTCTGTCTGTAGAAACCTTCCGTTACTGCGGTGCAGCGGTGAGGAGCTCTGTTCACGTCTCAGCGCGCAGATAGGAAAATGTCTTTAATTTATCTACCTAGGACTGATTTGTAGGTGGGAAGGTATGCGCATTTCTCCCAGCAGCTGCTGGAGTTGGCGCATGGATTTATGCTCTTCCCATCCGGGAATAATAGCCTCGGTGCTCAGTGCCCTAGCTGGCTGCCGTTATCGGATTCACGCTGCTGATTTGGTACACAGGAAATACCTTTTAAAGTCAAATTTATTGAGATATCATTCATGTAATATACAACATTCTCAAGTATTCAGTTTGTTGGCATCAGACAAATGGATGTATCTGCTTGGAGATTCCCCCAGAGGCAGAGGGGACACCCTGGGGAGAGCCCAGATAGGACTCAGGGCTCATACAATGCCTCTGTCATCAGAGGGCATGTCTCCCACCTTTACGCTGGAGATCCCAGCACTCAGAGGCGGAGGCAGGAGGATCAGTAGTTTAAGGTTATTCACTATTCAGTGAGTTGCATTCCAGCTTGGCGGACATGAAATCCTGTCTCGGGAAAACAAATGAGATACTTTTTGTTTTCTGCTGTGCCCGCCAGTAAATGCAGCAAGCTCCGCCCGCACACACCTCCCTCCCTCAGGGTGTGCAGTTTCCTGCCTCCACCCTCCATCTGCGTGCTGGGATTACAGATGTGCCCCACCGTGCATGGCACCTGTCCGCTGTTGATCACTCACTGTATATTTATTATTTTATTTCTTTCTCTGTCCTGTCTTCCCTTCAGTGTTTTTGGTTTCTAAGTTGTACACAGTGTCCTTGAACAGAGACACACACTTCCAAGACTTAGATTTTGAATGTGTTTTTCCTTTCCAACGCTCTGGCACAGCAGAAGCCCCTAGAGGCATCAATTGGCAGAACATTAGTTTGAGTTTGATCTTTGGCCCTGTAAAAACCATTTCCATATTGGACATTGAGGCCACGGCCTATACGTTGCTGGCAGAGTGAGAGCCTGGTGAACGCCACAGAGCGGTTGTACACTTACAGTCTGGGAGTTTCAGTGGCTTCCCGTCCCGGTCAGTACTGGCTTGGATAGTTTTAGGTTTTCTGTTGGGTAGGTGGTAGTATCTCACTGTGCTTTTCATTTCTCTTCCCCTTTTCCTTCCTTTTTAGATTTTTATTATTAGTTTTTGTTTTTTGTTTTGAGATAGGGTTTCTCTGTGTAGCCCTGGCTGTCCTGGAACTCCTTCTGTAGACCAGGCTAGCCTTGAACTCAGCAATCCATCTGCCTCTGCCTCCTGAGTGCTGGGATTAACAGTATGCACACCACATTTGGCTGTTTCCTTCCTCCTCTCCTCCCTCCCTCCCTCTTTCTCTCTTCCTTTCCTTTTTGCAGACAGGGTCTTACTCAATAACCCAGGTTTGCCTGGAACACGTGATGTAACCTAGGCTGTTCTCAAATTGATGACGATCCTCCTGCCTCAGCTTCCTGAGTGCTGATGTTTCAGATGACCATCATACTGAAGTCATTTTAATTTTCTTGATAGTAGAGAGTACTGATCATTTTTTAATGCGCATGTTGGCATTTTACATATCTCACTATATCCAAATAGGTACTCTGATTTTTTTTTTAAAAAAATTTATTTAGCTGGGTGTGGTGGCACACACCTTTAATCCCAGCACTCAGAAGGCAGAGACAGGCAGATCTCTGTAAATTCGAGGCCAGCCTGGTCTACAATTCTAGTTTCTGGCCAGTCAGAGCTGTTTTACACAGACAAACCCTATCCTGAAAACCAAACAAACAAAAAAATATAGTTATTTATTTCTGTTTTATATGTATGGTTATTTGGCTGCGTATGTGTCTACACTAATGTGTGTAGTTCCTGCAGAGGCCAGAAGAGGGCAGCAGCTCTCCTGGAACTGGAGGTACAGCAGTTGTGAGCTGCCATGTGGGTGCTGGGAATTGAACCCGGGTCCTCAAGATGAGCAGCCAGTGCTCTTAACCACTGAGCCATCTCTGCAGCCCTTGTAACCTAATTTAAAATTGGTATATTTGCATTTATTGTTGAATCTTAGGAGTTTTTCATACATGCTGGATGCTAATACTTTGCCAGATGTCTTGTAAATTTCTTTTCTCCAGTCTCTGCAGGAGACTTAGCTAGTCATTCTCATGGATGCACATGTGCACACAAATACATATGAACCTGTTTACACACGTGCAGGTGGATGTGTGTGCAAGTGTGTGGAGGTAAAAGGCTAACCTTGGGTGTTTCCTGGAGCGGTCCACCTTGCTTTGTTTTGAGGGGAAGAGTTGAAACCGTCTTGCTCTTTGGAAACAGAGTCTATCACTGGCTCACTGACGAGGCTAGGATGGCCATTGAGCTCCTGGGACCCTCTTGGTCCCCCAGTGCCTGGCTTTGTAGTGAGACCTGAGGGTCAAACTCAGGTCCTTATGTGTGTACAGCAGGTACCGTCCTCACCAATTTCCTGAGCCATATGATTTATTCTTTTCCTAAAATGGTTCTTGTTTTGAAACAGAGTCTTGCTATGGAGCCCTGCATAGCCTGTGACTTGCTGTGTAGCTCAGGCTAGCCTCCAGCTCAATACTTCTGCCTCTCGTGTATGCATAGCTTCCGTTTTCTTTCTTTTTAAAGATTTACTTATATTATTTTATATGTATGAGTGTTTTCCCTGCATGTATGGACGTGTTCTACATGCATGCCTGGTGCCCATGGAGTTTAGAAAATTCCAGATCCCAGGAATTGGAGCTGTGGGTGAGCCACCATTGTGAGCTCCCATGTGGGTGTTGGGAATAGAGCCTGGGTCCTGTGCAGAAGCAGCACATGCGCTAACTGCTGAGCCATCTCTCCAGCCCCCCAGTTGTCTTCTTAGTTAAGACCCAAACCCATTTTATTTTGTCCGAAGTGTTTCACTAGACTGATAACAACTGGATTCACAAGTGGTAAATTTTATTACAGCATTAATGCACTAAACATGTCACCTAATGCCATTATAAGAAAATGTAGTGCTGGGTGTGGTGGTACACTTTTTTTTTTTTTTTTGTGGTGATGATGGTACATATTTTTTAATCCCAGCACTTAGGAGACAGAGACAGGCAGATCTCTGAGTTCAAGACTAACCTGGTCTACGGAACAAGTTTTAGGACAGCCAGGGCTACACAGACAACCCTTGCCTTAAAAACAAACACACACAAAAAAGGAGAGTGAATTTCTTTCAAAAAGAGGCAGTTGGGGTATTAGTGGCTAAGGACACATGTTGTTCTTGCTGAGCACCTGGGTTTGCTTTCCAACATCTACCCCATTGGGCACCCACGTCATCAGGCAACTCACAGCCGTCTACCTTTCAATCCAGCTCCGTGGGATCTCAAACTCTTCTGGCCTCCTCAAGTGCCTGCATTCCCAAACACATGCCCACAGACAGAAGACAGACAGACAGGCACACACACACACACACACACACACACACACACACACACACTCACACACTCTCTAAAGGAAGTAGTTACTGTCCACAACTGGGACAAAACAATCACAGACCGCCGTGACACACATGAAACACGCTTCGAATCAACCGTAAGACTTTAAAGGGTGTGTGGGGTCGGTCATGTGTAAGACCAGACCCGAAAACCTGATTGATGGATACCAAGAAAGGTATGTGTGTGAAGACAGGGGCCTTGCGGTGACGGAGACTACCCTGTTTCCTGTTCTGCTGGGAGAATCAGAGTGGCCCAGGTGTTTCGTGACATAATGGTCATGTTACACATAATGTCATCTGGTGATGGTTGGGCGTCTTCCTCAGTCCTCAGAGCAGATCTGGCTCCTCCTGAGTGCTGTGGTCTTGTCTGGTGGTTTCGGAAGACCCACACTTGGTTGCCACTTTAGTCTCACTGCTCAGGGCCTGTGGTGGGGCCGAACCTCGGGTGGGGAGCACATTCCTGTTCCTGTCTGAAATGACCCCTCCTAGGCGCGTGTGTTTGCACACTTGGTCCCCAGGTGATGGTGCTCACTTTGGTGGGAGAGCTGTAGAACCTTTAGGAGATGGAGCCTCTCTGGAGGAGGTAGGTCACTGGGGTGGGCCCTTGGGGACGTGTTATCCCTGCTCCTGTCTCTCCTGAGCTCCGATTCCTGGTCCGACAAATGACTGAGGCGCCACCTGCTTCTGACCCTGCTGCCATGAGCTTCGTGTGGCTTCCGCACGTGGAGTATGACTTTCCTCCGAAACTGAGCCAGCGTGAGCTCCCTCTCTCCCCCTGTTCTGTCTCCGTGTCCTGTTTTATCTCAATGGTGAAAAAAAATAACCAGTGCAGAGCTTGATGGATGGAATGTTTTTTTAAAGGGCCTCACTTCCTAGTCCAGGCTATACTGGAACACACTACATAGACCAGGCTAGCCTGAAGCTTACAGTCCTCTGTCTCTACCTCTGAAGTGCTGGAAGGGTCACCACCTGTAATTATCATGCCCTATTTAAAGTCTGTTTTTATATGTACATTGGAAACTGTTTTGCAGAAGTATTTCCCCTGATTATTGACGTCTTAATGTTTGCAGTGAGTACCTAGTATACAGAAATTAAATGAAAATAATCTAGATTTATAATTCAGTTATATATAATTGAATAATTACAGTTATTCAGAATAATCCTGAACTCTGGATGTGTTATTTATCTGTAGTTAGAAAATGGCAAATATGCCGGGCAGTGGTGGCGCACGCCTTTAATCCCAGCACTCGGGAGGCAGAGGCAGGCGGATCTCTGTGAGTTCGAGGCCAGCCTGGGCTACCAAGTGAGTTCCAGGAAAGGCGCAAAGCTACATAGAGAAACCCTGTCTCGAAACCCCCCCCCCAAAAAAAAAAAAAGAAAAGAAAAGGGCAAATAATACCAGAACAATGACTTCACTTAAAAAATTACTCAAAAGAGTAATTTTGACTAATTATTATTATTATTGTTGTTATTATTATTATTTTGGTTTTTTGAGACAGGGTTTCTCTGTATAGTTTTGGTGCCTGTCCTGGATCTCGCTCTGTAGACCAGGCTGGCCTCGAACTCACAGAGATCCGCCTGGCTCCTCCTCCCAAGTGCTGGGATTAAAGGCATGTGCCACCACTGCCCGGCTAATTTGGACTAATTTTAAAAAAAATGAACTTTTGAAGTTCATTTTCCCCATTTATACATACAGTATTTATATCTACATGTACATTCTATTGTTGATTGGTAGATACAAAGCTATAGTTGAAATCAAAATGCTAGAGCGTTATTAAGGAAGAGAATTGGTATCAGTTTTTGTAAGGTCTTGTTTGAAGAGGGGACTGGTTTGATGTCCCTTTGTCTTAGGATTCTTTTAGTAACGAATTGCCATTTGAATGCAAAGGACAGAGAACCACACGGCTCAGTACTGTATGGAAGGAGGAGGCAGACTCACGTTGAAGGGGTTCCTTATAGCATCCTTTAGGTTAATGCCTGTACATGGAGCAATGTGGAAGGAGCCTTGAAGTTGCTCTGTGGAGCTGAGAGAGGAGCCAGATGGAATGGAGAATGAGGCCTGGTCGGTGGGTGGGGGCCGGTGCTGGTGTGGGTTTTTGTGGCTCTCTAGCAATTCTTTTAGAGCCACAGAGTTTGGATTGTGCTCTGTGAGTGCTTTTCTGGAACACGATAGTCTTCTGAAACCCGGGCTATGGCTTTGGTGAAAGATCGCCCCCTGATTCCTGGTCAGTCGGACAGACTCGTTGTTCCTGATTCTCAGGCGCCACTTCAGAGCTAAGGACAAGACAAAGGATGGAGTTGATGACATTCATTCCTAAGTTAGTTCAGCTCCTAAAAGATGGTGACTGCTTTTCCAGCTCTTAAGAAAGCCAAGGGAGGGCTGGCCAGATGACTTAATGGCAAAAGGGCATGCTGTACGAGCCAGACAGCCTGGGTTTGATTCCCGGGACCCACATAAAGGTCGAAGGAGGAGAACAACTCCAAAGTCTAGAGAGTGATCAAAGTGACCATGTCGTGAGGTAAGATTCTAAGTGGTTTTTCTTTTCCTCACTTGCCTTTCGGTTTAGAGAAAGCCTCAGGGGCTCTGCCTGGCTCCTTTTTGCCCTCAACACTCACAGGCATGGGGTGACATGGAAGACAGCAAACAAATGTCCATTTTGTGCCCATGGGTGTGATGCTGCCATGACGACACTGTGCATGGCCAGCCGGGGCAGGGTCTTCTCGTCAAAGGCTCCTGGATGCGTCCCTTTTGTTTTATTTAGTTCTGTGTCTGCCATCTGCCACTTTGGCCTTGCGCTTCCCCGGTGAGCATTGGCGCTTCCTGACAGACCACACCTCCAGCCCTGAGTATTCCCACACCCACTGGCATCCCACCTCACAGGCCTGGCACCAGAGCCGGCACATAGTAACACCGAAGAAACAAGAATGAATAAATGAGCCGGGCGGTGGGGGCGCATGCCTTTAATCCCAGCACTTGGGAGGCAGAGCCAGGCGAATCTCTGTGAGTTCGAGGCCAGCCTGGTCTACAGAGTGAGTTCTAAGAAAAGGCTCTAAAGCTACGCAGAGAAACCCTGTCTCGAAAAACCAAAAATAAATAAATAAATAAATGAACAGTCCCACCTACTGTCACATCTTCAATGGATTCCCTGTGCCTTTAAGGCTACAACTTGACCTTCAGATCTCTTTGCCTGTCAGTCATTAGTGTCTCCCACCTAACTTGGCCACCAAAGACTCTGGGGCACTCTGAGGTATGTTGTTCTCTTCCTAGCCCACCCCTTCTCATTTTCCCATGCTTTTGGAGTCTTTCTTTTTTCTTTTCTCTTCTTTTCTTTCTTTTTTTTAAATATTGTGCTGGTCCCCAGCTAGCTTCTCCCCAAGCAGAAGTGTCTGTGACCCAGCACCCCAGCTATGCCTGGGGGCTGTTTCCTCATCTGGAAAATAGGTATGATACCATGGTAACATGAAATTAATGGATCCTGAAGGGTGCTAATAATATATACGTAAAGGAGGCTTGGTTTGTTTGCTTTTTTTTTTTAATTTTGTGTGTGTGTGTGTGTGTGTGTGTGTGTGTGTGTGTGTGTGTTTTCGTGCATGCACATACAGGTGCACATACGTAGAGGTTAGAGAACAGTTTGTTGTTGGTTCTCTCCTTCCGTGATATGGTTCTAGGGAATAAACTCAGGTTCTCATTCTTGGCAGCAAGTGCCTTTACCTAATGAGCCATCTTGCCAGCCCTAAACATTCTTTTAAAAAATGAAATAGTCCTGGCTGGCCCAGTAGATAAAAACACTTGCTGTGCATTCCTCATGACTGACTCTGAACTCAACCATGGAAGGAGAGAACTGACTCCCAAAAATTGCCTTCTGACCTCCACACCCACGCACTCACACGCACATGCACGCAATAAATTTTAAAATTATAGTTAATACTGTACGTTCCAATTATGGAAACTCACAAATACAGTCCTTTACTTTACAGTTCTTCTACCAGCCCCATATCTGGTAACCTCGCTGTCTTACTCTTCTATTGCTGTGAAAAGACACCCATGACCAAGATAGGTCTTATAAAGGAAAACATTTAACGGGCTGGCTTACAGCTTCAGAGGGTCAGTCCATTGTCATCAAGACGGGGAGCATGGCAGCGTGCAGGCAGACATGGTGCTGGAGAAGGAGCCAAGATTTCTACATCCGGATCTGCAGGCAGCAGGAAGAGAGCCACTGGGCCTGACTTGGGCTTCGGAAACCTCAAAGCCCACCCCCAGGGACACACTTCCTCCAACAGGGCCACGCCTTCCTAATCCTTTCAAGTAGTGCCACCCCCTAGTGACCAAGTCTTCAAATCAGTGAGCCTCTGGGAGCCATTTTTATTCAGACCGCCACACCCTGTTAGCAACTTGATAATCTGGCTAGGTACTTACCTGTAGCAATGACGTGATGTTCTTCAGGGACCAATTCAGCTGCCATTTCAAAGAGTGGTCCCCACTATTACCGCTAGGTAAGCGTCCGCTTTCCCTTTCCATCTTTATTACCCGTTACCTCCCCGAGGGATTTTGTTATTGTTCTTTTATTTTCTTGCTTTAAAAGTGTTATCGCTTACCCAGCTCTCCCCTGATTTTGATTTCCCTTGTGCTGGTCTCTCCATGCCAAATTAAATCTCATCGTTTTCAAAGACGCGTCTGTGATTGCCCAAGTGAAGGAAAACTGAACTTTTTTTCTGAACTTAAGTATAATGATGACTACGTTTATCACTTTCATATCTGTTATATACCTTATTTTTTATTTTATTGGCATTTTTATCGATAAGGAGTTTCATCTCTTAGCGTGATACATAAAGAATTCTAAGAGGGGACTGGAGAGATGGCTCAGTAGTTAAGAGCACTGGCTGCTCTTCTAGAGGACCTGGGTTCAATTCCCGGGACCCCACATGGCAGCTCACAACTGACTTCTGTTCCAGGGGATCTGACACCTTCACTCAGATATACATGCAGGCAAAATACCAATAAAATAGAACTAAGAAGAATTCTAAGGGAATGAAGTTAACCAGGTGAGAACGTGTTTCGTTTGGATCCTGAGTCTGCCCCACTGTGACAGCCAAATCCACCCCAATGGCCTTACCTCGGCACCCCTGGACACGTGTCCATAAGTCACCAGGCTCTCTCGGAGCAAGCACAGTTCTTATTTAGACCGTGAGTAGAGGATCCAAGACCAAGGAGAGTCTCCAGATGGCCAACTACCGAACTACTACACTCCTGAATCCTTTTGATGTGTTCTTCAGGAAGGGCCTGGGTTGCTCGGTACAGAGTGCGTGCCGTCTGTTTTTTCTTGAGTTCATGTACCTGGACTTGCTCACTATTCTGCAGATTCTCTTTTGTTTTGTTTTCGAGACAAGGTTTCTCTGTGCAGTCCTGGCTGTCCCGGCACTTGCTCTGTAGACCAGGCTGGCCTTGAACTCACAGAGATCCACCTGCCTCTGCTTCTGGAGTGCCAGGATTAAAGGCGTGCGCCACCACACTCGGTTTATTTAGCAGATTCATTCAGGCTGAGTTTTCTCATTATTTTTAAGGATGTGTTTGGTTTTTATCTTCTGTATATGCATGTTTGCCTACATGTATCTGTATGCACCACGTGCATGCCTGGTGCTGCCAACTCCACAGTAGGGTGTTGGATTTCCTGAAACTGTGAGCTGCCACGTGAGTCCGGGAACCGAACCCTGGTCCTCTGCAAGAGCAACCACTGAGCCATCTCTCCAGCCCCTCTTCGTTTTTTTAAACAAATCCTTTTAGGGCAAGTGAGCTAGGTAGAGGCACTCGTCAAGCCTGACCTTCTGGGTTCATTCCCTGGGACCTAGATGACGGAAAGAGAGAATTGATTCCTGCAAGATGTCCTCTGACTTCATTAATGTGTGTACATACCTACACTCCAGTTAATAAATAAATATAATAAAAATTAAATACCAGGCTAGAGAGATGGTTTAGTGGTGAAGAGCACTTGTTACTCTTCCGGAGGACCTGAGTTCCATTCCCAACACCCATATCCAGTGACACACAACTACCTGTGATTCCACTGCCAGAGGATCCAGCGCCCTCTTCTGGCATCATCGGGCATCTGCACACATGTGCAATACACGTACACACATAAATAAAGCTAAAATAAATGTTAAATAAAACCTTTTTATTTGGGGATAGTTTTATGCTCACAAAAAGTTGCGAAAATAGTGTGGAGTTCTGGTGTGTCCTTCTCCCAACTCCCCACTCCTGTGTTTGCATTTTACGTGACTATAATTCTATCTCCAGTGAATTCCCTCCACCTTTCTGCTACTCTGTAGAGCTTAGCACACAGTAGATACTCATTAAACTTACTGCATGATGATAGAATTAATGTGTCTGTGGGGTTGAAACCACATCCAGGCTAATAGATTTCCATCCCATCCTTACTCTTGGACATTACATCATCCCGAATACACCTGGAGACTAAACCAATAAACATTTCCTTCATGAATGCCTGGTTAACCTGCCAGGCCAGGAGAATGAGAAGAGATGCTGGGGTGATTGTCTACTATTGGAGTTTGAGTCTTGACTATCCATCTCCTAAAGATTTGCATGCTGAAGGTGTGGCTGTTCGCCTCCGATGCTATTAGAAGTTAGTGGAAGTGAGTCGTTGGCCTGGTGGGAGGAGGGAGATCCTTGGACCATGATCTTGAAGGAAATGCTGAACTCTGGCCTCTTCCTTTTTTTTTTTTTTTTTTTTTTTTTTTTTGTGCTTTCCACCTGTGGTGAGATAGAAAGGCTTCCACTTCTTCACGTCACACTCCCATGGAATAATATTCTCACAGGCTGAAGTTAACCTCAAAATAATATATGAAGAGAAAAATGGATGGAGATGTGTGGGACAGTTGGATGTCAGCTGGGACTTGGTATTTGGAGGGTCACGATACCATTCTGCCTATTTGTTGTATGTTGAGTGATTCGTTTCTCCACTTCAGAAGCTTGAGAAAGCCTGTTACATGAGAGAGTCAAAAGCACTTCTTTCTGAAGCGTTGGGAGTCCATCTCCACTAAGTCACATTAGCAGGACAGCTTTCGTAGCAGGAGACTACCTCGGGTACTGTCGCTGTGCACTCTGGTCATATACTTGGGTTGACCATGGAGTCAGAGGAGGTGAGTACTGGTGAGATGCTGTGCTGGTGGCCATGTCAGAGGAGGAGCAGGTGGCAGTTGACTTCAGGGTGTCAGCCCACCAGGAGGGAACTCCCTGATGGGTGACTCTTGGACAGGCAAGGCCCTGAGACCACAGACTCCAGAGTGTCTTTTGCTTCTGCTGTGCCTTTACATGTTTGCTGCTGCCGTCTTCCTCTGGGATCTGGCATAGTGTGAATGGGTGTGGGGAGATCCCCACTGCCTGTAATGTAGTGTGTTTATCTCATGGAAACATCCCTGTCCTACTGGGCAATTTTACCTGTGGATTAATATGAAGATAATTTCTTCCTAGGTTCTACTGTCTAAATGATAATAATAATGTTAGTTTAAATAAAGTGTTGATGATTAAAAATATAAACAAGGAGCCGGGCAGTGGTGGCACACACACGCCTTTAATCCCAGCACTTGGGAGGCAGAGGCAGGCGGATCTCTGTGAGATCGAGGCCAGCCTGGTCTCCAAAGTGAGTTCCAGGAATGGCGCAAAGCTACACAGAGACACACTGTCTCGAAAAAAACCAAAATAAATAAATAAATAAATAAATAAATAAATAAATAAATAAATAAAATATAAACAAGGAAGTGACACACTGCTACAACACATGAGTTTCTGTTGAGCCATACAGACTGTGCCTTAGGTTAATGATTAAGAAAAACAACTGAGTCCCAGTTAGCCCAGCTAGCTTAAATTCTTTTAACCTTAATGTTGGGAGAAGTCTTCACAGGTTGGGGTGCATCACAGCTGAAACGAAGCTTTGAAAATAAATTAAAGTGAGACTAAGATGTTTTTGTCAAATAGCTTTGAGGTGAAAAGAACCCAACAAGATCTAAAGTTTTAGAAAGGCACGTAGTTGAATGAGGAACTCGATAAGGTCAGGGAACAAGAACAAAGCAGCCCAATTATCATTAGCTGATGTCCTTTCCTTGCTAGGGTTGGTTGGTGATCAAAGGTGATGATTAATTCCTTGTGCCTGTTTTTGCCCTTGATCTCCTGATATAAGAAACTATTGATGGGTGGGTATGCACCCTAAAGATTTAAAGTAGAGCTGACGGATGGTTTTTCCATATACAAAAGGTTAGGTTAGTGATTCCTTTAAGATTCCTTATAAGATTGCCTTTCAAGATAAGTAATAAAATAATTGGCCCTTTTCTTTGTAACTGCAAAACTACAGCCAGTAAAAGACCTGCCTGAGAAGAATACCTTGCTTGCCCACATGGTTAATCTATAACAAGTTGCTTGGGGTATTGGATGTACGTGGGTTCTTGGGATAATTTGTTTTTCACCTGTAATTTGTAAAATATTTAATCACGTAAGGGATATGGAAAACACGCTGTTTATTACTTGTATTCATTCACTAGAAAAACAGAATGCAGCCACAATGTGATTTTTATATTGCCTGAAAGATTTTGCTGGGATATATAAGCAGTAAGGGAAAGAACAGAGAGAGTTAAAATGATCTAAAAGGAAAACTTCAAAAATGAGAGTTAGAAGGAAAACATCAAGAATAAGAGAGTTAAAACGAGTTAGAAGGAAAACATCAGGAATGAGAGGACGCGAAATCGCCCGGAAAATAAAAGACTAGAGAATGCAAAAGAAGGATAAAGAGAAGGTCTGAAGGAAACCATCAAGAGAGTTGTGAGTGTCTTTTTCCCCTAACCCCCTCAGATAGGAAAGTCTAGTACATGCCGACTCTGTGGATTCCCTTCTAGCCCTGTGGTCCTTGGAGGCTGGTCCCCAAGGCAGCGATACTGTTGACTGGAAATTTTTATTACACAACATCTGCCTGTTAAAAATGGGAGACGGAAGCAGATGGATCTCCGAGTTCGAGGCCAGTCTGGTCTACAGAGAAAGTTCCAGGACAGCCAGGGCTACACAGAGAAACTCCGTCTCGAAAAACCAAAATAAACCGAGTGATTGGAAATTGGAACTGCCTCGCGTTATTCAGGTCTGAAAGCTTGGGATGGTGGGGCTAACTTTTCCTTTTGTGGCTTCTCCTAGGGTTGTCTGGGTTGATTCAACCCGCTGACAACCCGATCATGATGATTGCTTTTCTGTTTGGCCATGCTTTTTACTTTTAAAAGTGTTTTTAAATTGGAAAAATAATGTGTGTACCTGGTAAGGCGTTTAGTGGTACAAAGGGGAATAGAGTGAAAAGTGAGTTTCCATCCTGCGTCAGGTCTGAGGGGTGCCCTTGGGGCGGGGGAGATACTTCTCCTGCCCTCTCCCCTTCCCCCATCCCCTCCGCCTCCCACTTTGTTGTGGAAGCTGGGTTTCACTGTATAGTCTAGGCTGCTCTCAAACTCACTACCATTGCCTTGCTTCAGCCTTCCGGAGTGCTTGGATTACACAGGCATGCGCCACCACTCCTGGCTGGAGTCTCAAGTATATTTCCAGTGCACACGCATGCACACTATCCTCACACAACTGTAGTGTGTTATTTGTGCTCTTCCGTGCCTCGCATAACTCTGTGTCTTGAGGAATATCCTACATCAGCTTACAGTGATACATCTTTCTCTTTCTTGTGACCACAGGGCACAAGGCACAGTGCCTTCTTACGGCTGCATGATATAAAACTGGGTATTTGTTTGATAATTTCACACGGTTTGAACCAATAATAACTTTTAGAAACATACTTACATAATCCATCTCCTGCGGGGAGACATTTATATATTCTTCATCCTTGGGTATTGTAAGTAATGGCTCTCATCATACATGTTCTTGGAAGTGTGTGGGTGCTTGTGTGGGTTAAATCCCTGCGTGGATGGCTGGTACTCCTGTGCTGTGCTCAGCTTGATAGATCTTGCCAATTGCTCTGGTGAGGCATTTGAACAATTAATGCTGTAACTATCAGTGTGTAAGAATATATGCAAAAGCCTTCAAAGAATTCTGTCTTCGTCTGCCTTGCTCTGCTGTTGCAGGAGACCACAGACTTGGTAATTAATAATGAGCAAAAAAAAAAAAAAATGCATTAGCTTTCAACTCTGGAGCCGAGGAAGTCGAGACTGAGGGGTCCAAGTGTCGTCAGAGCATTTGTTCACGTGGCATCCTCCCACCAGACATTGCGAGCAAAAGAGAAAAAGAGAGAGTGTGCTTCCAAAGAGCTGAACCCACTCTCGTGATGGATGCTGTTGAGTTTTGGGTGTGCATGTGTGTGTGTGTGTGTGTGTGTGTGTGTGTGTGTACACATGTGTACACCCTCAGCATGCATGTGGAGACCGGAAGCTAAACATCCGGTTTTCCTCCATCATTCTCCACCTTCTCCCGCTGCTGTTGACATTAGTCCATTTACAAAGGCAGAGCCCTGATGCCATGATGCCCTCCTGAAGGACCCGTCTCCTGAGACTGTTGGGAGTGGCAGCTCAATTTCAGATGAGTTTCGGGCAGTGACGCCATGGCCCCGTCTCTTTGCACTCGGTAAAACATTAAAATAATCTTGTGTGTGTGAAGAGAAGACCGTGGCCAAGGGACGATAATAGTAGGAGTCGTAATAAGAAGTCTGTGATAGTCACAATTTATTGAGCATTTATTGTGTGCCAAAGCGTGTTCTAGCTCTTATTTTATTTTGCAGGCTTATTGTCTTGTGTGTTTTAGGAGGTAACGCTCAGCCATGTCTCCACCTAGTTGTCCGTTTTTTTCTAGGTACCCTTGTCATACTTTTTTTTGAAGTATCAGTATATGAACTAACTACTGGCAAGCTGGACACCTTTTTTTTTTTTTTTTGCCATTGTCTGGAGGGTGACGTAGCTCTGCAGTAAGACGTGCCAGGTTGAGGCTCCAGGTTAAGTGTTGAGGGTGTGGCGTTGAATACCATCACTGCCCATATATATATATTTTTAATTGTGGCTTTTAAAAGCCCACATATCAAATTTTACTTTTTAAAAGACATTTTAAGTGTACAGTTCAGTGGTACTAAGTAGTCTCGTGGTTGTAAAACAGACTTTCGACGCTTTATCAACCTATAAATCTGAAACTGTGTGCCTATCCAACAGTTCCCAGCCCTTGCTACCCACAATTCCACTTTCTGTTTCAGATTAACTATTGGGATTCCTCATATCGACAGAGTGCCGTAGCATTTGTCTTTGTGGGGGTCGGCTTGTTTTCACTTAGGCACGGTATAACTAGCACCTAATGATTCTCTTTCCCTTTAAAGGTTGGGCAAGGCTGGAGAGAGGGCTCAGCGGGGAAAACGCTTGCCGTGCGAGCCTGAGAATTTGAATTCAGATCTCCAGCACCATGTTAGAGCTGAGCCTGGTGGAGTGATCTCTAACCCCGGCATGGGCTGTGGGGCTGGGACAGGCAGATCCCCGGCTTTCTGGTCAGTTGGAGTAGATGAAATGGCAAGCTCTAGGTTCAGTGAAAGACCCTGCCTCAAAAAAAAAAAAATTAGGTGGAGAGTGATAAAGGGACACCTGATATTGGTCCCTGGCATCTTCATGTGTGTGCACAGGGCTGAGTACACCTGCGCACACAAAGCTGAACAATATTCCAGTGCGTCTCTGCACATCACCTTTTCTTTATCCTTTTAAAGATGTGAACCTGATGATACTTTTTTTTTGTTTTTTTTTTTTTGTTTTTTTTTTTGTTTCTTGAGACAGGGTCTCTCTATGTAGCTTTGCACCTGTCCTGGAACTCACTCTGTAGCCCAGGCTGGCCTCGGACTCATAGGCTCCCTCTTGCCTCCCAAGTGCTGGGATTAAAGGCATTCGCCATCACTGCCCGGCCTGATGATACTTCTGTCTTTCCAGGAGGAAGCACTGTTTCACCTGGTAGATGCCCCGTTTAACAATCCCACCGACTGCTGTGGAGTAGCCATGGCAGGCCTTCCATGTCCGTAAAAGTCACTTACCTTGTGCTGGACAAGCACCTGTCTGTCGTATGCTCACTATGTGACTGAGGGGTGTGGGGGCTGAGGGCGGGAGACAGAAGGAGGAGTCAAACAGAGAGCTCTGGGCGATGGGAGAGCTTTGACTTGATAGGGGTTTAGGTTAAATGTGTTGTCCAAACGCAGTGAATGGGGCTGGAGAGGTGGCTCAGCGGTTAAGAGCACTGGCTGCTCTTCCAGAGGATCCGGGTTCAATTCCCAGCACTCACATGGCAGCTCACAACTGTCTGTAACTCCAGTTCCAGGGGATCTGACACCGTCACACAGACATGCATGCAGGCAATACACCTATGTACATAAAATAGGAATAAATTATTTAAAAAACAAAACTACAATGAATGTAGCTTAAGATTTGAACATTTCGTCACATAAAGTTCGTATCAAAAGAAAAACATCAAATAAATACTAACTGCAGTACACTCCGGGTTTTTTAGGGGGAAGTGAGTTGCTGTCTGCAATTGAGCTGCATTAGAAGCAAGATTAAAGGATAAAGAGAATTGGCGATAAGCAGCCACAACATATTTTAAGATAGTGATTGAACCTTGAACTTAGCATTAGAAGTCTTGCCTAGCATGTGCCAGGCCTAACACCGCCAAAATACATACACACACACACACACACACACACACACACACACACACACACACACAAACACATAAGTAAAACATCGATGAATCTGCTTGAATTTTGCATGTTTAAAAGTTTGGGTAATAAAATGTCATGGGGAGCAGACAAAGAGACCACCCATTGGCCTTGACCTTCCCCCTCACCGGCATAGTCTTTGTGCCCTGTCCCATGGGATGGAGACAAATGCTAGTTAATGCTGTGAAGCATTTTCTTCCCTTAAGAGGTCCTCAGGGCCGTTCCCAGAAGTGCCTTCTGTCGTGAAGGATCGGCCAGCAACTAGTACTGGCTGGTGTTTGCAGGCCGTGGTTAAGGTCCTCCAGGACCCGAGAGAGGAGGCCTTTGTACGTTGTAACTTTTCCAGAGTATCTCGCAGACCTTCACTCGGCTCATGGTTTTTCAGCAGGGAAGTCCGAAACACATAGCACCGGTGTATCAAAGGCCTTCAAGCTTCCTCACTATATGGCAGAAGCCAAGACAGAAAATTGAGGCATTCTTATCCTCAGGGGCCCCACTCCTGAGGTAATAAACTACGAATGAGTTTAGAAGCTGTGGACATGAAGATACGGAGATGAACCGTTTCATATGAACAGTGGACACTCGTAGAAATCATCAGTGTCATTAGATGTTCACACGGCTCTAAAGGCCTGTAGGTCTGGGCTTTGTTCTCTGTACCTCTAGGTCCCTGTTAGTGTGACCTTGGAGAAGATGGTTAACCGCCAGCGTCGGGCTTTGTCATCTATATACACTTCCTAGAATTCTGGGAAGATTACTCAAAAGATGTCTATACAGTGCTCAGCACAGTACCCAACCGAAAGGGCCTCAGTAACTTGGCAATGATTTGTTTGTTTGTTTTTGGGCAGTGCAATTAGAATAGGCTTCCGAGGCGTGCCCTTCCACAACGCCATCTCAGTCATCCTGTTTGCATTTGGTGGAAACAGCCTTCAGAAGCACGCCATTGTTTGCCACGGTGCTCGGCCAACAGTGCCGACTTTCCCCACGGTTGCTGGTGCTTTGGTGAGAGCCGTTTGGAAACCTTTGGAAGCTGGGGGATTTGGGCAGGCTTCAGGTGTTTGTTGAGGGAGGTTGCCTTGGCATCAGCCAAGGTAGAAAGCAGTGCCTGGGGTGCCTGGCTGATCCATCCCTTCAGTGCGAATCTGGAGAGAATTCATCCGACTTAGGGGGGCAGGCAGTGAAGCCCCCAGGACCTCATTACAGACAAGCTTTCAATTCCCTTACTGAAAGATTATTCCGCATCGTTTGAATTTCCTCTTTTTTAATCTAAGCAACTTGGGCTGCTGGTGGAAATAATTAGTCAGAAAATGTTCTGGTATTTTGGGCACAATTAAGAATTTTGCTCTTCTGAAAGTAATAGATCTTAGGATTTTACAAAGAGCTGACGGGGCCCCGGGAACGCAGACACCGGTACTTGCTGGCTGGGGCTCCCCCATCAAAGGAGGAGAACGCGAGCTTCTTGCTGTCAGGTACAGTGCCCTGCTGGCTAGAAAAGACACATCATCCAGTAGTTAGAAAGCAGACGCATCTTATCCAAAAGCAAGTGTCAAAGCTGAGATTGTTACAGGTTGTCGATCCTTTACCTGAAATGCTCGAGACCAGAAGTGGTTCAGTTTTCAGGTGTTCCCTCCACATTTCCATACATGTAATAGGTTATCCAAAGGTGACCCTGAAATTCACTTATGTTTTCTATATATCTTATACACGCGGCCTGGAGGTGATCTTTTACTATACTTTTAGTGATCTTCTGGTTTTTGTTTTGTTTTGTTTTCTGAGACAGGGTTTCTCTGTGTAGTTTTGGTGCCTGTCCTGGATCTCACTCTGTAGACCAGGCTGGCCTTGAACTCACAAAGATCTGCCCTCTGCCTTCTGAAATCTGGGATTAAAGGCGTGTGCCACCACCGCCCCAGCTGACCCATCTCATGAGTTCAGGTGTGGAATTTTCCATGTGTCAAAGCTTTAAAAAAAAAAAAAATCCAGATTCTTCTTCTTGAGTATTTCTTGTTTCTAGTCTTCAGATTTAGATTGTCATCTGGTACTACAGTGTCTTCCTGGAGTTCCTTTTGAATACACAGTTTACTGCTCGCTGGATTCACTGGTTTATTCCTGACCCAGGACGGCAAGCAAGGTAGATGTCCCAGGGCTCAATACAACAAAGATTTAGTTATTGATCGTGTACCGTGTCCAGTCTGGGTCAGGGTGGAAAGTGCCTATGCTCTGTGCGCAGTGAGACAGGGAATAGAGCTGGTAGAGGTCCTCCATCCTGTGGCGGACCAGAGTATGTGGCTCCCAGGCTACTACAGCAGGGCAGGAATGCACACCCACTCCTCTCTACTCCTGTCCTCATTGCCCATTGGTTAGAACAGGTCACACGACCCTGCCCACCCTCAGGGAGTCTAGAAATATGGGAAATGTAACCGGGTAGAAGTGATATGATGTTATGCTTGTTCAAGCAGTGTATTTGAAAACTGTCCGGGGCTGGAGAGATGGCTCAGCAGTTAAGAGCCCTGGCTGCTCTTCCAGACGTC
>CABHPP010121363.1:0-15340 GCA_902168425.1 Peromyscus attwateri
AGATTGGAACAATGATAATACCAATTGGTATGCCAACACAGTTGGAGAAAATCTCATGAGCCCCATCCAATGAGGAAGAGCTAAAAGCAATAAAGGCTTCTATGATCCAGATAGAAATATTATATTCCAGATTATGGTTGTAATACATATACCAAAATGGAATAGCCACTAACAAGCAATTCTGACATTTTGTACTCAGGTTTTAATATTTTTAATGATTTGTATATTTATATGTGTGTATCACACTTGTGTGCCTATCTCTTGGTGTGTGTATGTATGTGTGTGTGGTGTCTGTATGTGTGTGGGGTGTCTGTATGTGTGTGGGTTATTCTTGTAAAACAGAGCATTAACAGAGGTCAGAAAACAACTTGAGGGGGTTGATCCTACCACATCGTCCTGAGGACTGAACTTAAGTCATTAGGCTTGGCCACAGGCACCTTTATCCCTTGAGCCAACCCCACATAGTTATGAAATTTCTGACATAAAACAACAAAGGTTTTTAATTTTTTGAGGAATACATTCATCACAAGCTTTACGTGAATAGTGCTGCCATCATCTTTTTCTCTGTTGGATTCAGATTGGCCAGTCAGCATCCACAGCCTTGTTCAGACTCAATACAGAAATTCAAGTGTGCCATGTTCCCAAATAGTATCTATTAGGACACAGACAAAAATGTCTCTTCATGTTAATTTAACAGTCTTTTGATATTTGATATTAACTTTTCTTTCTCCACTTTCCTTTTCCTTTATCCCTTAATTTTGTTGCTATAAGTACACAGCAATACAATGATCACAAATTTAAAGACCTGCTTTTAAACTCTGTGGTATTTCAGTTTAGTTACTGCCACTTTGTGTTTGAAGCACAGAATTTATGTTGAAGTATATTACAAGATTTCTGAAATACTGAGCACCCCAAGGTGGTGCTATTGATACTTGAAGGTAACTGAGTTTACATTGTATCATGTATCATTTCAACATACTTTTCTATAAATGTTTGATAGCTTGAATAATATAGTTAGTGAAATAGCATAATTAAGCACAATTCTACCATGGATATTTCAATGAATTGTAGCAACACGATAATTAATCCTGTAAACACATGCCTCTTTCTAATATGTTTTACTGAACAGTATCATAGAGATGACTTGTAAGGTGAATGCATACTGAGTAGTGATGTAAAGTAATGATAGCCTTTTATATTGAAGCTTTTTGGTTGCAAAAATTATATTAAAAACGTTGGTTTTGGAACAAACTGCTTTATTTGCATTTCTTCACATTTAAAATGGAAATAATTAAAGCAGTTCAAATAGAAATTTATCCACTGCACAATTTATTAACTAGAAATTCCACTACTTTGCTGTTACTATTTTGACATGTCATCAATGGCTGGAGGTCATCATGAGGATTTTCTTCAGAAATATCTTCATAGGAAATATCACAGAATTAGTTACTTATTTTGCTGTGGTAGATATAGATACTGAAGTTACAGCTTTGGTCAAGTTGGTAAAGCTTACTTATGAGTTTTCTTACTTGTTAAATTACATAATAATTTCATATACCTTTTTAAGTATGATGTATATAATAAATTGTTTTATACATAATCACCATCATATTTATCTTCATGTTCTTATTATATCAATGGAATTATAGATTGGATTGTTTCTGAGGTCCTTTTAGATATTGGTTCTGTTTCATAAACAAAATTCTTATTATAATCCAAACATTTTGACAATGATTTCTGTTTTTGTAGTCTTAAAATATATTTGTCTTTCATTATTTAAAGTTCTTCACAGGTTGCAGAATTCTTGGAGGAAAATTTGGCTCTGTCACTTTCAATTTGTTATTCTGTGGTTTCAAATTCATAAACCATTTCCATGGGGTGATAGCATATGGATTACAGGACTGTTCTTCATGCTTGACATTTGTTTACTGTCCTTAACTCCTTTCCTTTCCTGATATAAAGATTTTTGCCCCCTCCATTAATGTAGAAATTTTTACTTCTTATTCAATATGTTCTAGGTGGTCCTGACATGGTAGGCATTCTGTTGGCCTTGAATAGGCTCAGAAGCAGTAATTCCTTATTCCATAGTCCCATAAGTGGCCTTCTAGTGATACTGGCCCTTCACCAGAGGCAGGTTATGGCTGATTGCTTGAATCTAGAATCATTTTATCCCTTATCTTAAAAGTTTAAACATTTTCTCTCTAGCCATAGCCATGTTAGATGACTAATGAGATATCAGCATCTTGAAGCATACGACAGCTTACTTAACCCATCCCTTAAAATCACCAGCTGTGAAACCACAGACAGGGATAACAGGAGAGTGGAGAATGAGTCATATTTCTGTCCCGAGAGATGAGACATTCAAATCTGCTTGGTATCTCATCAGTTGATAACTGAAAAACCTTGTTCTAGGAATCTTAAATCTTATACCATAGAGGAGGAGGTTTTTAATTGTCCTGTCTGAGTCAGTACAAATGGGACTGTCAGTCACCTACAGAAAAAGTGCATCCAAAGAAAACTGTCTATTCTAGAGATTATAGCAAGAGTCTAATATCTTCTGAAAATGTAAACTAGCACAATGGTCTCTTTGGTCATTGTCTATTCTCATTCCTTGATAGTATGTTTCCTTTACTCTGCCATAGCGTCTGATGATCTACAGTTTATTTTGTGCTTACTCCGAATTGTTCTGATAGAGAAGACAAGGGCCAGAGATCCAAGGGGACACTAGAGTGAGATCCTGGTAGAATCTATAAAAGTTCTCTTCTCTGGAGGTAGTAGTCTGCACTCTATCAATGGAGAAGCATAAACACCAACCCAGCTACAAAACCTTCAATGTACAATGGTGTCCTGTCTACAAGATGCACTGGGGCAATGGTAGCACAATGCTTGTGGGAGTAAACAACCAACATCTGATTTGACTTAAGGCCCATTCCAGGAGTTGGACCCATACTAGACATTGCTTGTGTGACCAAGATCCTGACACTAGATAGTCAAGGGACCTAGAAGAAACCACATACTAGTGTTCTATAAAAGGAACATAGTAATAAAGTCACTCCTAACAACATTCTTCTCTACTCATGAATCATTGTCTTGCTTAGCCACCATCAGAGAAGCTTGCTCCTGTGGCAGATGGGAACTAATACAGAGATTCACTGTCAAACCTTATGAGAGACTTTGGAGTACTCAGCTCTAAATGGGATGTCTCCATCAAATTCTTCCCCTCAGGACTCAAGACACCCTTTGGAAGAGGAAGCAGAAAGAGGGTAGAAGCCATAGGAGATGGAGAATTCCAAGAAAACAAGGCCCTCTAAATCAACAAGATTGTCACACATGCACAGTTTACATGGGACTGCACCGCCAGATAGGGACCTAGAGCCGAAAGGAAAATTGGCCACGTGGCCCTATCTCTAACCCAGAAGCTCTTTCCAATTTCCAATTGCAAAACCACTTATAAATGAATTTTAGTTTTGTCCAAGGGAGTCTCAGTGGGGGAACTACTTTAAAGGGTAGGCTGCGTGCCAAGTAGTAAATGGTCAACAGAAAATGAACTCAACACTGTCTTTGGAGGTTTCTTGTCATATAATGTCATGTCAAGTCTTACTTTTAAAATATTTTAAAATTATGATTTTATTTTTATTCATTCTCCTCTTTCTCTGTCTCTCTGCCTCTCTCTCTGTCCCTCTCTCTGTCTCTCTGTCTCTCTCCTTTCTTATTACCCCTTTGTGTATATATTATGGCTTCCAGTTTTGTGTTTTTATAGGATTCCTGGGTTGCAAACAAATGGATCACTGCATCTATATCTGTTTCTTGTGCCTTTTATTGGGCTTTTAGCCTTCAATTTATTTTGGCCTATTCTGATGTGTTAGTTTTGGTTATATTATATTATAATTCCTTAGAAGCCTGATTTCTAATGAAAGACAGAAAGAGCATAGATCCAGATGGGAAGGGAGAAACTGGGAGAGGTAGAGGGAGGGAAAACCATAATCAGGATATATAACATGAGAAAACTCTATTTTCAATACAAGTAAAATCAAGCAAGCAAACAACAACAACAACATTGCTACAACCTAACAATCACTGCGATCTACTTTATTTGCTTGTCATATCTGGGCATGGTACTGTGTGCCTTACCCAGCCACTGTGTGGATGGTCATGCTGTGTCCTGGGAAACACATTCTCTGGTTTTCTTTTCTCCACCTTCATCTTGAGGGATGTGTTTTGTGATTTCCATCCCTGTTCTTAGTCTTTCTCCTGGATCTGAAGAAAGGAGGCCCGCATCGATGCATATTCTTTTTATATATGTACTCTCAAAGCATTTCTATCAGCACACAAGCTGTCAGTGACTTGTTAAATATTTTTTTTAATTTTTCTTCACCCTGGGATCCTAGGATCCTTCACCAGCTTTCATTGGAGAAGTTCATTTAGTTGATTTACCAATGGTACCTAATCAGTTCTGTAATGGATTAAGAAATTATGATTTAGTGGATTATTGGAGAGATTTTTCCACTTTCCACTCTTAATGGAGCTCTAAGTCCTGTAATGACTGACTGATTTACCAACTTAACAAATTTATTGTTTAAACTCTAATGCGTGCAATAATTTGCTTTCAGATTTGATTCTTTATACATTATACTTTTGATTACAAATTATATTAAACCAGATCTTTCTTCAATAAAGATAATGAAGTGGAGGAAATTTATTGAATTATGTGTCTGAAATGTTTAAATACATATTTTATTTTAGTTAATGTTAAATCTAGGCATACATACTATGGATAACATGAGGGCCTTAATCTGTGCTGTTTAAAGACAGCAACAAAGGTTGTATTTTCATTACTTTCTTCAGTAAAATTACTAGACCTACTAGTCATTGGATGACAAGCCTACTTCCAGTATAATTATGTGGTCAGGAACAGAATGCTCTTGAAAACTGGAACTCATGTCATACAATTCTCTAAAAATATATCTGTTACTGTTCTCTAGGAAATTGAATGAATAAAATATGTCTGTATTTTTCAAATATAATACATATCCTATAACTATACAGAACACATATGAATTAAATGTATTTAATGTATGCTTATGAGGAACATGTTATCTATATATAATTATATATATGCATATATGGGAACAGAGAGTACATACTCTCTCTCTATAATTATAAAAGGGGATGTAGTCTAGCCATGGCCATCTGAATATCTGCATACTAGAGATGAAGTAAACCCTCAGCTTCTCAAATCTGGAAGTTGGGAGCCTCACAGTGAATCTGCTCCAAGACAGATAGTTTGGAAGCTTTTTAGTGCATTACTGATATGAACTTGCACTGAAAGGCTAAAGAGTTTTGCATGTCATGTCCACAGATGATGGCAGTAGCAGTAGAAATACTTGCTCCAGAAGAATGGAGCTTGCATGTCCTGCTCTTCTTTCTCTTTAACTGCTTTTATTTTGTTTGGGGATCCTAGCTGATCACATTGTGCTGCTGCAGTCAAGGTAGATCTTACCCCCACAACAATTGCTTTCCAAAATGTCAATCTTCTCTGGAAATATCCTCAGAGAGTACCCTGTATGTGTACTTTACTAAACCTTAAGGGTCTATCAGCTCATCAAGTTGTCAGTCAAGATTATCCGTCACTCAGGGATAGTGAGATGGCTCAGTTAAGAATATTTGTGTTCTTCCAGAGGACCTGGGCATCTGCATTCGGTGGTCCATAAACACCTACAATTCCTGTTTCAGGAATTTTCATACTCTCTTCTGGCCTCTGGCAAACATGTGGTATTCAAACACACACACACACACACACACACACACACACACACACACACACACCACTAAAACTATTTCATATTTAAAAGATAATGAGAGTCTGCAAGCATTCATTTGCATCAACAAACACTAAGTGTTCAATAAGCTAAGACACAAAGCACACACTTTTGGGTTTTGTGTGATTCTTCTGTCTAAATTATACACTCAATCTGCCAAATGACTTGTGAAGAATAATACAAGTTCCATTTTTTTTATGATTTTGTGACAAATGAATAAGATACATAGTAAGGCCTTATGCAGAGACTGAAAAATTAGATTAAGAGAGAAACCACATGACAATGAGGAAGATTTGGGAAACTACTTCTCATCCTAAACCTTTGAAGCCAATTAAATCTAACCAGTGGCATAGATTCAGAGATAATCCAGTGCCCATAGTGTCTAAATGTGACCTGTGACTCATTATATTAAAAAAAAAAAAAAAAAAAAAAAAACAGCCTCGGGAAGATATTTAAGATGCCAATGCAACCTGTGGTACATTGAGTTGTAGGTAGAACTACATTTAACAGAGCCTGAATGGGAAGGTACATGATATGTAACTGATTCAAAAAAGTCCATGTGACATAAAATCCATCATCCTTTGTAGAACATAGATTTTTTTTGAAATAGTCAATGCTCTATTTGCTCTGCCCCCTTTCACTCTTAGAAGTATACCTTTTTATTTATTTATTTATTTTTTTTTGTTTTTTCGAGACAGGGTTTCTCTGTGTAGCTTTGCGCCTTTCCTGGAGCTCACTTGGTAGCCCAGGCTGGCCTCGAACTCACAAAGATCCGCCTGCCTCTGCCTCCCGAGTGCTGGGATTAAAGGCGTGCGCCACCAACGCCTGGCTTAGAAGTATACCTTTTTAAATGTCTTTTTGTGACTATACAGCTATACATATTTCTCTATCCAGTTATCCAACTGTGGAAGATGGGTTGGAAAGACTGTAAGAGCCAGAGGATCAGGGAGTTTGCTATGAGATTGTGTCTTCTCGTAATGTCAGAAGCTGCACCCATACAGTGTCACCAACATGACTGCCTAAACATGAGCTGAACAAGGACAACAACACAGCCATGACAAAATAGACATAGAAAAGCCCATGAGGCCTCAACCCTACACAAAGAACTACAGGCAACTAAGGAATGCCGAGAATGGGAAAAATAGTCCTACTTAAGGAAGAGCACACCAATTAGTTTTTCAATACTAAATAGCTATTCCTGAAAACACAAATACAAGTTACATTATACAGGCTGAGAAGATTGTAATTATGAATCTGGAAAGAAAAAAAATACAATATAAAAGAAAACTGAGTAAATTTAGAAGAGTAAGATATAGTAACATTTTAAATATTTCTTAATTAAGGAAAGATAAAAATAAAAGAAGACAAAATATTCATGGTCCTTCTTTCTCAATTCTTTAACATTAGAATCAACCAGGTTCTGTGTACTAGCTGGTAGCTCAGGCCAAGGAAGGCTGTCTCTGTTTACATCATCTAGACCAGTGGTTCTCAACCTTCCTAATGCTCTTTAATACAGTTCCTCATATTGTGGTGACCCCTAACCATAAAATTACTTCATTGTTACTTCAAAACTGTAATTTTGCTACTGTTATGAATTGTGATGTAAATATCTGATATGCAGGATATCTGATATATAACCCATAATGGGTTGGGACCCACAGTTTGAGAACCATTGATCTAGATTGCTGGTATTGGGGGATCAGGCTAATCAAGAGTATTTTGTCTGTATGCAAACTTTATCCACTCTAGTGTGTTGGCTTCTTTGATGCAAGGATTTTTCCACAAGCCCCAAGAAACCAAGGACTAGGCATTTTCCTTGTCTGTGCATCCAGGTGTGTGGCTAATATTCAACCCAAAAGGTATTACAAGTGTTCAGACAGTGGGGGAAACAAACTGACTAGAGAGATTTGTACCATAAAGGAACAGCCAAGAGACTAAAGTAAGCAGTGCTCCGATGTCCGCACTTTCAGATCTTGTGCCACAGTAAAGCACCCTAGGCCAGGCAAGACGTTGCAGGGAACTGACCTGCGCTCAGACCCCCCAACCATTTCCTCTCCACCACCACTCTGCTACTACGTGCCATGGAATGAGATTTTTCAAAGGTTATCACTTGGTCTAGAGCTTGGAGCTCTAAGTATCTGTAGTAATCTACACGAATCTCATTCCTTGTATGCAACCAACCACGAAAGTCTTCATAGTTCGAATTCCCTCTTCTTAATTCAGTGGGTCTGTGTGAGGACCTCTGCTTTTCTGTGCCCGTATCTTGATGTTTAACCCAGAATTTGTGGGAGGGACCTGGATTTGTGTTTTGTCTTATCCCAGAATTGCTCAGACAGTATGCTTCTATTGAACAGATGATTCCTGGGTAAGGCAATCTGAGACACGGAGTCAATGCAATCATTTCTTCAGTATTAATTAGCTTAATTCTCCATTGTTAACCAACCATCTAGAAGGAGGACTTCCAGACTAAACCACCATAGTAGATTTAAAGATCTGAGAACTGTGTGTTTCTCCTTTGATAACCCCATCATTAGTGCCCAATTCAGTAGGGCCAACTGTGGTCTTCAGTTAAGATAAACTTAGCCTGTTTATCTTCAGGTTCCCTTTGCCCATGGTGCTGGGTTTTGAGTTATGTACTTCTTTTTTACCTGCCTCCACATTCTCTTGCTGCTCTTCACCTGTTGGTTCTTCTGTCACTTCTTTCTTGATTCATGGTGTTCTGCCTGGAATGTAGTTTCTCACCTGTTACCTCAGTTCAAACTTGAAGAGACACAGAAAGGAAACTATATTTATTTTTGAGATTATAATGTATTTACATTTCTCTCTTCCCTGTCCTCCTTCCAAACTGTCTCCTTGCACTCTTTCAAACCTCCATCTCATTCAGAGCATCTGAACCTCCCTTCTAAAGTATGCAAGGTAGATCAGCTCTCAACACCTATGGCCTGACTTTCTAAGAGTTAATGTATCTTATTCATTAAGAGATGGGGAGAGAGCAGAGCTGACTTGCCTGCATATAGATAAGAACTGTGGAGTGGTCAAGCCTGAGAAGTCATTCCATGTAGGCAACTCTATTATGCAAGGGATTATGTAGTACAGTTGTTTCCACAACTAAATTGGATACAATCCAGGGCCATTTTTTGTCCAACAGTGTTAAGATTTTGACCAATCACTAAGTCTGTTCTTCATCCCTCAAGTAATTCACACAGCATCAACTATTCACAGATACTTATTATTTAATGCTTATATTATCCACATTACAAATTATAACATGCAACTCAGGTTCCTATTTGCATTGATACTACTTTTCTTGAAAAATATTAACAAGAAATGATCTTATACAAAAATCTTATACATATTAGAAAATTCAATATACGAACTCTACAGATTTAAGTCTATTTTTAGAATTCTTAAAAATCGACAATATTAAATTTGGAAAACTGATAAATAGTATAATGGTAAACTTTCAACAAGAGATCTTTATATAGTATGCAAAAATTTTTCTCACCATTTGTATTTTGATAAGATATTATTTCTTTAAACAAAGAAATTATGCTTTGAGTAAAATGTGATACTTTACCTGTTTGTCAAATGCCTACTTATTTGCTTCTCTGTTAAGTCAAGGCAGAATTAGGTGGCTGTTAATCAAGTAAGTCAAAATTTTATGTTAATTTATTGACACAGTCTTATAATATGTGAAAATGCCAGCATTTTTCTCTCCCTCCACTTAGACTAAGTTGACTGTTATTCCTACACCTCATCTTTATTAAAGACCTTATGATAGTATTAAGTAATCCAAGCCCTTAGAAACGTTGTTTGATAACGCTGTTATTTGTAATTGTGCATTGTAGCTAAATGGCAATATGGATTTATGCTATGTCCATTTACTTTAATGCATTTAGTTCTTGAATATCCAATAAAAGGTTAAAAAATCTTCCACTATTAATAATAAAAAATTGATATTTTTTCCTTGCATCACCTGCTCAATCTCTATAATGTGGAAGAATTCGCTGTGTTGATTTATTATGAAAGAACTACTTACGCAGTTAATCTCCAACACACCACACAGATTAGCAAAACAGCTCAATTGCTTTAACTCTTGATTTTACATTTGATTGCATTTAAAAATGATACTTATCTGTAATGTACCATGATTCAATTCACACAGGAAAATAATCATGTCCCTGGAACATAGTCACCTAATAGAATTATTGACTAAGCTATTTTGCCAATGATTGTAACAATAAATTCTGCTGTGGCCTCAATGTACAAGACTGCTGATTTTTATATTCTAAAAATTATTTACACTTTTCATGTTATGAGAGAAATTTCAAATTATACACTTGTCAATATCAGGCTTGTTAAATATAGATGAACTCTATAGACAATGAAAAACTTGTATAACCATGAATTTAGAGATAGAAAAATAAAGTATTTCTCCTGGTTACCAAATATAACTTAGTCCTTGAGTAAAATATTGGACTTCTATCCTCTAAAACACTTAGTATGTTATTTTTACAGTTTATTATGGTGTAGTTTTTTTTTTACTAATTCTTTTTTAGATCATAATATAATTACATTATTTCTCTCTTTCCTTCATTCCCTTCAAAACTTTCCATATAGCTCTCCCTGTTCTCTTTTAAATTCATGGCCTCTTTTCAATTAATTCTTGTTACAGAACTCTCTCTCCTCCTCTCTCTTTCTCTCTATCTCTATCTCTGTGTTTATTTTTAAATATTTAAATTCAATATGCTCTGTCCAAATAATGTTACTTGTATGAATTTGTCTGCAGGACTGAACATGTAGTCTATTACAACCAATTTTGGATGGCTACTTTTCCCATTCTCAGTATTCTGTAGTTGCCTGTAATTTTTCTGTTGGGTTTTTTAAAATATAACAAATTTACATTCAGTTTTTGATAGAATGCAACAAATTTACAATTAATCTGTAAACATTTACTTTATTATATATTTATACTTCTTATCATAGTATTCTAATTTAATTTCAAGTTCTTATTGTATTAATAATTTTAGTTTCCTATTTTTGTGCTATCATCTTTTCAAAAAAATAACCATTGGGTTATTATATTCCTTAAAATTTTAAGCCTAACTACTCCATCTGAATAAACTTTATCCAATTTCAGTTTAGAAACCTCTGCCTCCTCTGTAAGACCCTGTATTTATTGATAATACATTCATGATTGATATCAAATAGTCTAAAGGAATTGGATATTTACTGCCTAGACATGATAATCTCATAGTATCTGACACCAAACTTCCAGTAATATTTGCAAAGAGAATATTTCCACACAATTATAGAGAATTACTTCTGGAAATCATAGTATTCATCTTTGACTCTTAATTTCATCATAGAAGGTAACACCATCATTGGAAACATAGAATAGAGAGAGCTGTTCCTTTGTAAATGCTGGAATATTTAAAACTCAAGGTGACAGACCATAGAACTCTGAAATTTCACACTTACATTTTCATATTTAAAATTCTGTTTCAAAAGCAAGACAAAAATACTGTAGCTAGAAAGAGCATAAGCATATTATATGTACATATAAGGGGTATATTACATTAGTTTTATAGCCACTATGAAAAGCCCAAATATCAAATAAGACCAATAAACAAATGAAAAAGATAAAAAACGATTGATTTTCCCAATATTATAGAAGCTTTGGTCTATCACGGCAGAGAATATGAACTGGACATATCAGCAGGTATAATCATATCAAGAGATCTGAATGAGACTTTCTTTTCCCCTGTATTTTATCTTGATTCTTAGGTTATTGAGTAGCACTGTTGGGGTGGTTCTTCTCCCGAAAATTAATTTTGTCTATAAATGTCCTCATGGACATTTCTAAATGTATCTTTTCCTAATTTTCCAGTGCTTCTAAATCCAGGTAAATTGACAGTCAAGATGGATCATCACATTGGTACACACAAGCCACCACTCTTTGGAAGATGACACTTATAAATAATTAAAGTGGGACAAGCAGGAAAGAATCACAATACCTTGAGCCACACTGGAGAAATCAATAAAACATAGGCTATTATCTCATTCTGGGCAATGAGAGGATGGGAAATCACATGTCTCAACTTCATAGTTTGTCTTTCAGGCTTAACCATAAGAAGAACACTAGCTCTTTGTCATTATATGGAGAATAACTTATAAAACTGTCTCATTATAGTCAAACCATTACTTATTCATTAATCTCACAGCATTTATTACAGCCTGAAATGGTCTAATCACCTCATATGATTATTTGGATGACCACAATGAAATAATGTCTTCTGGGCACAGCCGTTTTGCTGTACATATAAACTTATGGCAATTGTTACAAGATGTGAACTATAGAAACTCAAGTCAGACAGAATATCAGCATTGAGAGATGAGGTGGGCACTAATTCTCATCAGTAGCCACTAAAAGTTATTGGCAGCTGATAGTTGCTGAGAGAGGGAGAGACAGCTCTCTTTAAGAGCCTGGTCACCCAGGAGATTTTAACCCTTTCCTTTCTCTAGGTGTCCCTCTAGTGTCCTCCTCTATACCTAGCTTCTCTGGGTTTGTGGATTGTAGCCTGGTTATCCTTTGCTTTGCATCTAATATTCACTTATGACAGAATGCATATTTTGTTTGAACTAGGCCATCTGAATGTGGGTGAAATTTACGTGGCTTGATGTTCTTGTGGGTCCCCTGGCAATGGGACCAGGACTTATCCCAGGTACATGAACTGGCTTTTTGGAGCACATTACCTATGGTGCAATGCCTTACTCAGCCTTAATGCAGTGGGGAGGAGCTAGGTCCAGCTCCAACTTGGTATGCCAGCCTGTGTTGACTATCCAAGGGAGGCCTTACCCTCTATGAGGAGGAGATGGGGTTTGGATGGGAGTAGGTTGAGGGGAGTGGGAGAAGAGGAGGAAGGGGGAACAGGAATTGATATGTAAAAAGAAATAAAACATTTTTAAATAAAAAAATTATTAAAACTGTTAAGTTTGACCATGCTCCAATGGAAGGCTATGTATCCAAGAATATACATGCACTACAAATTGGACTTGAATGGAATCAAGGAAAGTTGAAAAAGTTGGATGAGTATGGAAGAGACAAGTAAATCTTAAAAAACCAGGAGGGGTGAATACCATCACAACACATTCATGAAATTCAATTACAAATAGATTAAATTTTACATATAATTAAGGGAGAGTGGAGAAATTCTTTAGCTATTAAGAGAACTTGTTGATTTTGCATAGGACTCAGGTTCTGCTCCTAGCACTCACATTTTGATCGTAACCATCTGTAACTCCAGTTCCAGGGTATCTGAAATTCTTTTCTGTCATCCTTGGGTATCAGGAATGCATGTGGTACACTCATACATAATTTCACCTCCACCCCTCCACTCCCCACCCCCCCGCCAAAAAACACAAAGTTTGAATTGCTGATAAATTATATCTCTGAGCAGTGTTTTCATTTTCAAAATGTCATCACATATTTCTCCTAGCACTTAGTTTGCTGGAGATACCACCCTGGTGCTCATTAGTGTTTTGCTGTTACAGCTAGACTTAAATCTCTTTTCTACTCTATTCAATGTGTCCTTTATTAGAGGTTGAAACTCTTACTCAATAGTATTATACTTTATCTCATAAGGCTGGATGCACTCCAAGTGAATGGCTACTTTGTTGTCTTTATGCCACATGGTCCAAAACAATGACAAAGGCTCTTAGCCTACATAATATTTAATTCTGTAATCAGCTCCCAGGATCATAAAGCTTTGCATATTTTTGCTTCATTTCATTAGGACCCTGGTTACAATTATCTAGTGGTACATGGCACCTGTTCCTTAAAGGAGATATTCAGCACGTAAAGGACAATATACTTACAGTTTGGGGGCTTCTTTCTTGTTTCTACTTCTCTGGTATTTCCCTAGGCTCATGCTCCTTTGGCAGCTCTGAATTAAAACCTCTGTGTCTCAGAGCAGAAAAACTGATGTTTTATTGTTCAACTCTGTTTTTCCAGGCCTGGTCTGGAGAATTCTTTTGGGGAAAAATGTAGCTGGAAGTTTTCCTGTGTCCTGCCCGGTCCGCAGCCACTCAGATCCAAGTAAACACAGAGAGGCTTATGTTAATTAAAACTGCTCGGCCATTAGCTCAGCCTTACTACTGACTAGTTCTTGCACTTAAACTCAGCCCATTTCTGTTAATCTATATGTCACCACATGTTCCATGGCTTTACCTGTGTACCATTACATGCTGCTCTCTGGATGGCGGGCTGGCATCTCCTGGCTCAGCCTTCCTCTTCCCAGAATTTTCCTTATCTGCTTATCCCACCTATAATTCCTGCCTGGCTACTGTCCAATCAGTGTTTTATTAAACCAGTGTACAAAAGCATTATCCCACAGAATTTCTCCTTTTCTGTTTCATTAAAAATAGAAAGGTTTTAACTTTAACATAGTAAAATTACATATAACAAAACAGTTATCAAGCAAGAATTATAGCTACAATATCTAGTCTATTTGTATTTGGCAAAATTAAAGAAGATATCCTATCTATCCTATCTTTGTGAATCTAAAGTTTCATAGCTACCTTTTCTCTTATCATAACCAAAGAAAACCATAATTATAACTATCCAGTCTTCAACTACATCAAAGAACTCAGAAGGATATAATATTACTTAAGTAAACAGGAAGTGCATTGTTAGCAACTTTCAAAAATCTAGAATGACAGAGACAGCTGCCTGCCTGGACAGTCACCCAAAGTTCTTCTGCAATGTTGGGGCATCCATCTTCAGCCCATAGGTCTAGAGTCTCTCAGTCACTTCTCTCTGTGTCCTGTAGAATGTCTGGCAGTTTTTCTGCGAAGCAGGAACTGAAACCATCTTGCTTTGTAAAGTTCAGTGGTCACCTTCCTATAGGTCCTACCTGTCCAGTTTATACAACATATCATCAAGCAGTCAACAAAAGGGCACCTTTTTGCCCAGTGGCTAACTTTTGCCACAATAAAAGTTAATTCCATATACATTTTCTTCAATGGCCATATCTTCTCTGAAGTAGATTGGCGCTACCAGGAGCCGACATGTCTCAATGTCTAGAAAGTCAAAGTTCTTAAAACATTTCAAATGCCATATTCTGTAGGTCTTTGAAGTGTTTGAAGATCACCTACCTAATTGAATTATGTCTATGCATACCTAGAAAACTTAACATGACTGTAAGTTTGACTATCACAGAAGACTAATTATTAATCTTTATTTCTTAATTATCCATTACAATTTAAATGAGTTACATAAACATAGTACCTTAAATAAGAGTAGAAATATATATACAGTATAACAAAATTAACTTTAAATTTGTAATAAACCAAACCCTATAGCACTGTAAAACATTTTAAACAAGTTGTTCTTTAAAAGTAGCTTCAACCATCTACCCTTTTATCCTATCATATCTCTATCCTATATTTCCATATCATATCCCCCTTTTTTCTTTTAGAAAGATATTGACTATGAACAATAACAATTTGTAACCAACAAC
>CABHPP010121365.1:0-43469 GCA_902168425.1 Peromyscus attwateri
TTTTATTCAGAAAGTCCATTCCTGTGTCAATAAGCTAGAGTACTCTATAGTTTCCCTGCTCTATTTACAAAAGCTAAGAAATAGAGACAACTTAGTTATCCATCAGTGGATGAATGGATAAAGAAAATGTGGTGCATATACACAACAGATATTAATCAGCAATGAAAAATAATGAAACTCACAACAGTTAAAAGGATGGAACTGTAAATAATCATTCTGAGAGAGGTAACCAGACCCAGGAAGACAAACACTCTACATGCTCTTTCTCATACGTGGATGCTAATTTTGAATCTTTAGATATCTATGTTTAAGTTGAATTATACATATAAGGTAGAAAGAGAAACAATGAAACAGGAAGAGATAAATTCAATGAGGAATGGGAAGGCAGGATAGAGAAAGGAGTATAGGAAAGAAAAACACTAAAGACCTTTGAAAACACAGTGTGAAACCACCTACTACTGAGGAAGTTCCACAAAATATATACACAAACACAGGTAAAGGGGGTTTAAATGGAGTTGCCCAATAACCTGTGATGGGGAGGGGACAGTGCTCCCCACAAAAATGTTATAGGAGTAACCAATCACTTTCTGATTGGATTGAAAGCCTGTATGCCCCATACCCTTAACTAGTCCAACAATCTCTGGCTGTCTAGGTCACAGGCCAGCAGGACCTAGTATTGTTATTCTCCCAAATGGACATAGTAATAAATTGCCTCCTAAGTTCTTATCTTACACTACTAGATTAGTGCTTCTCTCCACCCTTGTCAGAGAAGCTTATTTTTTGCAGTTGGTAGCAATTAATTCAGAGACAAAATACAGGCCAACATGCAGAGAGGAAGACTGTGTAGTCCACAGGTTTAAATGAACATCTATATCACATCCTCCCCAGAAGGCTCAGGGATCCTTGTGGACTAGAGAGTGGAAAGATGTAAGAGCCAGAGGGAGCGTTGACCCTAGCAAAGTAGCATTTACCAGACACAACAGCTGCACACACAAACTCACATTAGTTATGGCAGCATACACAATGCTTGTACAATATCAAGCCAGACCAAATCTCAGCATGGATTCGGGAAGGAGGGTCATGAAGCCCTTAGCTGGGGATCTAGTAGTTAGTTAATGCCTCTTGGAAGGAAGAGAGTTACTTTTTGTTTTCAAAGATGTAGGCTCTGAGAGGCTACACATGTTCCAGTAGATGTTTGTATACCCATGAACCTATAAGCAGCATTCACAAATTCAGTGAGAATTTTAAAAAAGAGAGGGAGCATATGAATTATGGAGTAAAAGACGATGAAAAGAGAAAAGGGGGGAATGGAAGGGAAGGAATGGTGAGGTGGATTGGATCCAAACATGTTCTATACAAGTATGAGTATTAAATAAAATATTGAATGTAAAAGGCATTAAAGAGTTGACCTCAGTTGACCTCAGTAGTGTCTTTTAAGTCTTTAAAGTCTACGTACTTCTCTCTGCTTTTGGAGCCATGATATGGGAGAAAATGCTGTTCAATGAAAAATAAGCTTTAAAATGAGACTTAATCTCTTCCTCTCACCAAGTAAAAATGATTCCTTCTACAAAAATGTGGTTTGGAGAATGTATTAGTGTCTGGAAAGGGAAATGCCTGTGAATTCTTACATGCAAACTGTCAGCATAAATCAGTTACTTAAATAAGTTTAGTGTCTAGGTGTGTTTCTCTCTAGCAGTTGCTCCAGAGGTGGCCTTTAGGCCATTTTAATAACAAAAGTCAGAATATTCAGAAGCACAGAGAAAATAAACTACATCATTCTAACCTGATCAAAGACAGTCAAAGAATAATCTGTTTAAAAAAAAATATTGCAGTGTCTGAATACCTAAGCACCTTGTCTTAACAATGGATTGCAGAGAGGGCTGGGACACTGTGGAGCTGGAACTCAGGGTGGCTGGTACTTTCCCCTACCAGATCTAAGTATTGCCTCTCCAATCTTCCTTCGTGTACAATCCTTCAACAGTCACATGCACACTCATATGCACACACCTGAACACGAACACACACACACACACACACACACACACACACACACACACACTCTCACACAGACACTAAGCCTTCTCACAGATCATCAATAATTTCATATTCATGGTAGTATTTCTTAAAGACAATCAATAGAACCCTGGCCTTCTAAAACACCCTTTTAGAGGGTTCCTTAGCATCCAGTCAAGAAATATATGCAGGTAAATACAGTTAGTATTTTTATTAATGATGAAAGGCAATGGTAGGTTAAGAGCCCTAAACAAAATCAGGCAGTGCATTAACTTCTCTGTCATTTGTTTTTTCCTACTGACACTCACTGTTTGTGAGTTCCCAACCAGACAGGGCTACCTGGTGAGAGCCTTTCTCAAACAAACAAACAAAAAAGCCCCTCAAATTATACTCACTAATTCGGGGACAGAAGCTCCCACCCCCAGGTAACAGGCATAAGAATCAGATGTGCACATCTATTTTTCTCCATTACATAAATGGACTATGGTATAATAAATGGCTCGCCGGGCGGTGCTGGTGCATGCCTTTATTCCCAGCACTGGGGAGGCAGAGGCAGGCAGATCTTTGTGAGTTCGAGGCCAGCCTGGTCTACAGAGAGAGCTCTAGGAAAGGCACAAAGCTACACAGAGAAACAACCCTGTCTTGAAAAACCAAAAAATAAAAATAAAAAAATTTAAAAAAATTAAAAAAAAATGGCTCACATCCGGGACTGAGACTCCCTCCTATATACCCACAGTGATACAGACTAATACCTGACCATTCCTCACTGAGAAAGAGGATGTGACAGACCTGGCCGAGGACTGAGTGACTGTCTGAAGCAACCGATTTGCAAGTGTCAGAGTGTATTAACCCAGAGGGGAATTCAGGTTTTCGAGGCATTAACAAAACTGTGCCATGTTCAGAAAGTAATAAACAGGCTAGGCCTAATTTAAAACCTGATGTCTGACTTCAAAATCCATGATCCATCTGTTGTATTTCAGAGCCTTCTTCATCTGTGAAACAATACAGTGATGAGAAACTGGAGAGCTCGGGTTTTAAAGGCATTAAATGAAATATCCCCAAAAGCATTGCTACAATTGCATTGCACGCCACAAAGTTATCCATCGATTTTAAACGTCGTTATCCTCCTCCTCCTCACAGAACACAAATCCCTAACGTAAACTGAAAGCCTTTAACCACTGTCAATCACCCCACTCTATATCAGAAAGTGTGGGGAGAAATGTGATGTGACGGTCATCATTCGGCCACTCATTTTCTAAACTAATGAAACTTGAAGCCATTCCATTCTCTTTCTGAACACCCTTGTTACAACATCTAGTATCTAACAGGCTGAATCCAAATCAATTATAAATAAATCATGAAAGAAGGATCACGTTTTTAGGAAAAGCATCTGACAGAACTACAACCCTTCATATTGTATTGGGAGATTTAAATAAAATGTGTATAAATAGTGTTTTACTAATTTGAACCTGAAATTTCTTTGCTTGACTAGAGATTGTAACCTCATAAGACAATTGACAAAACATCAATGCCTAACAATTTTTTTACATGATGGACCTTATATATGTCTATTTAAAACCAATAAAACCTAGAAACACCTTTCTTATCAAAATGGAAAAAGCAAGATAAATCTACACGCAATCACTATAAAGCAAGAGAAAATTGCCTTGCTGTGACATAGCATGTCCTCCAACAGCCATGCATACAATTGTATACATGTCTGATTGACATAGTACTATATATTTGTGAGGTGCAGACTGATGGCTGGATACAGACACACTACACAATAGCTAACTGTGTTATCCTTCCTAGCAAATCAAAGAGAAACATCATCTATTGTCCTCACTGTAGAAGAGAAGTTACTAATATTGTCCCATACTCTTCTGTTTTGTGACAGAATACATGAGGATCAGGATAGATTTCTTTCCCCACATCTTGAAATAACAGAAACAAAAGACTTAAACTGGCTTAAATAATAGAGAGTTACATTGACTCCCACTTAAATGAACCTAAACATTAAAATGTGTTCTAGGGTTTAGACTCAATGGTTTAAGTGTACCTTGGGAGAAAGATATCTCCCTTCTCTCCATTCTTCAGTAGAGAATGCTATATTAATTGTAGGCCTGCTTTCATTTGTGATTGTAGTGATTAGAGTTGCATTATTCCTCCTTCATATCTGCTGATACATGTAGGAACCATTTATGGCTCAGTGAAACATGAGACAGTTTTCGGTCTCAACCACAACAACTTCATATGCTAAACTGGCTTGAGCCTGGCATCTGAAGTCCTGTTCTTGAAAGGCTGAGACAACTCACATAGATGCCACCTCAGTGGTTGAGTCCCAGCACTTGTTTGAACATGGTGAGGCATTGATCGGCTGCCATTTAAAGAGCTGGGTATGTGTGAATGTGTGTGGAAAGTGAATCTCTGTTGAGATAAGAGTGATGATGATCAAATAGTCCATGGTTAGGATGATTAAAACCATGCTATGTTTTAGTGTTTGGGGAAAGGAAAAGAACAAAACTAAAAGAAACTGGTGAGAATATGTGGAAGACCATGTCTGAGTGAAGTTAGGCTTCTTTGGGTGTCAAGCTCTTATGTACTAACAGTCCCTTCTGAATCAAGTAGTCCCTAGATTTCATAATTGTCATCTACTTTGTAATGATATTTCACATTTTATCCAAGAATTTAAATATATGAGGATATTGATGAGAAATCTAAGTGATAGAACTACTTAGTCATTTAAATTTCTAGCCACCTAAAAGTGTTTTATATGTAGCACTGTTTTGCCTGCATGTATGTATATGTGCCATGGATATGCTTGGTGCTCATGTAGGGCAGAAGAAGGCTGGCTACCCAAGAATGGGAATTGTGGGCTGTAGTGACCCACCATGTGGATGCTGGGAGGGGAATCTGGGTCTTCTGAAGAGAAGCAAGGGATGTTAGCTGATGACCCTTCTATCTATTTTTAATTGCTCATTTTGCAATGAACAAATGAGAATCTGATAATGGGTAAGTTAAAATACTTGCATACTTAAAATACCCTAGAGAAAGGAAACTTACAAGATATATGCCAAAATCAAATCATAACTCTTGAATGTACCTTAACAATAATTCCTTCTCTTACATCTACATAACCTAGAATGGAAGAATATACATCCATATATAAAATATATAGGTCTCTTTTTCACATTTTTATTTATTTTATATGTATACATGTTTTGCCTGCATGCATGTCTGTGCACTATGTTCATGCATGGTGCAAGAAAAAATGAGAAGAGCTCAGCAGATCCCTTGGAACTGGAATTAAAGCCAGTTAGTTATGAGCTACACGTGTGTGCTGGGAACTGAACCCAGGTCCTCTGGAAGAACAATCTGCTCTTAACTGCTGAGCCATCTTCCCACCCTCTCTTGTTTCTTTTAATAAGTATCAACACTGGTGCCCTTGTTTTTAACAGACATATATGTGGATATTGTCCAATAGCCAGAAAGACAGGTACATGTATTCTATTGGCTCCAGGGTTACCTTACTGGGATTTTTTTAAAATAGCAATTAAAAACTGGTAAAATTTGCTATTTGGTGCTCAAAGAGCTTTCACCAGTCAGTCAAAGTAGATGGATTTCTTTTTATACTCTGCAAATAACTTGAAGTATAGAGGACTCAAATATAATCTATTCTTATATTATAAATGAATTTAGCCTTGCCAACAATAATAAAGCGTTATTGAATGTACCTGTGTATCATTGAGAAAGACAAAAAAGAACTGATGATAGTCTTAAAATACACATAAAGTATCTGCATTGTATAGTTCATGTATGACTTTAAGCTGTTTCATTAATAGCTGAAGTGTTAACATTGGATCTAGCACATAGTTGCAACATTATCTATCTATCTATCTATCTATCTATCTATCTATCATATATATATATATATATATATATATATATATATATATATACACACACACGACATTGCAAAAATATCCCTTCAAAGTCAGCACCCTCAAATAATTTACTATATATAAGTAACACGTGCATTTAAGTTCTCCAGTGTTCCTCAACTGAAAGTTTTTCTCATATACTTACCTACAGTATCACATGGTTCATCTTTGTGGACACAGAAATCTTTCCTAGAAAGGAAAGTGGAAAATCCAAGTAAAGATAAATTCTTTCAGACAACTGTCAATCATCATGGCTCATAGTCACAGTTACATGGGCCACACTGTCTATTCCCTCAAATTTAACAGAACTCAGAGTAAGATTTAAAAAAATGATTAATCTGAGTTTAATAGCAAAAACATTATTTAGTCATGAGATATATTTCTATTCAGTAGACAGTATTTCAGAAATAAAACCCAGCTTTGTTTTAAAATTCTCTGCAAAATTTCATTGCGTTGTTACAAAAAATAGTTTATGATGTTGGGAAATGATTTACCATAGGAAAATATTGTAACACTACTTCATATGACAAAAGAATTTCCAGGTTGAGAGTTTACAGGTAAGAAATATAATTTTAAGCCATCTACAGTTTTCTTTCCAAGACTGGCAAAAATTACAAAGACTTTTGAAAGGCACTTTCAAAAGGTTGTGAAGAAATTAGTATTTTACATAAATGAGCTCTATGAATTGCAGTACTGTATGTTAGAGAGCATTCCTTAATGATACTCTTGTCCCCACATATTCAGGATTTCACAGGCCACAATTTAGAGAACATAATCAGAATTTGACTTAAGAGATATGCTATATGAAATAATAATTATTTATCTATATGTTCTTAATGTTGGGACCTCAGACAATTTACTTAATCATCTTGCATCTCAGGTACCTCATCTAATTCCTTTGTGTTTATTGTGCAGGATGAATGATATAGCATGTAAAGCCCTACATGTTTATTGTGCAGGATAAAAGATCTAGCAATGTACAATCATGTAAAATACAGGTTTATCATGCAAGTTAAATGAGTCTCCCCCATAAGATATTAAAACAATGTCAGACATATAGTAATTATTGATATTTTGATGGATTATTTTGTTGCTGTAATACTTATATCTATTATAAGCGATAGCCCACGCCTTAGCATTTAAGTTTTATATAAATTTTACTCTTAAGAAGACTGACACAGTTAATTTACCATTTCTGCATGTGTATATTTACACACGTGTGTGAATGTGTGAGACAGAGAGATGTCAGAAAATAGCTTTTTAAAAAGATCACTATCAGTTACAGAATCTGAATCCCATTGTAAAATAGAAAATACATTTTAAAAAATTCAGTGCACAGGTATGGAGAGATGAATCAGTGATTGGGAGTACTAACTACTCTTGCAGAGGATCTGGACTCTGTTTCCCAGGATCCACATAGTGGTTCATAATCTCCTGTAACTCCACCTTTAGGAAATCAATGCCCACTTCTGGCCTCTGATGCACGTAAATTCATTCATACACAATCAATCTTTTTTTTTTAAAGTACTCCAACGTGAACTCCATGTTTTTTCATCAGACTTTTTGTATCATTTTGGTATGTCTTTGCCTTGCACCCTGCCTCATTTTTTGTTTTGTATTGTTGAGAGATAGAGATAGAGATGAGAGAGAGGGAGAGGGAGAGGGGGAGGGGGAGGGGGAGGGGGAGGGGGGGGGGGGGAGGGGGAGGGGGAGGGAGAGGGAGAGGGAGAGGGAGAGAGAGAGAGAGAGAGAGAGAGAGAGAGAGAGAGAGAACATAAAGGTGGGTGGGAGGGAGGAGAGAAGGTTCTGGACAAGGGAGTTAGGGGAAAGGAAAACAGGATCAAAATGTTTAATTCAAATTAAACCATGATCAAAATTTTTAAATAAAAAAAAATCTATAAAAATCAAGTGGAAAACCTAATGAAACAGGCAAAAAAGAAAAACTTGGTGTACAACTAAGAAGAAAAGGGGGGGGGTGTTTAGGATAAAGTAGAAGAGGGTAAATATGGTCCAAGTTCAGTATATGCACATATGTAAATCTTAAATTGTCACATCTTTGTACAATTAGCAAACACTGATAAATAAAGACATACAAATATTAACCATCCAAAAGATACAGGGCAGGACTGCTGAAACCTCATCAGTGATATTGATATTAACAATCATTTTCCATTTACACGTTGGTTGACCCAGCAGAAACCTTTACAGTGTTGCAGCTATGTCTGGTCTTATCAATTTCATTGCATATTTAAATGCATTATTTTCTCAAACAGATTTCTATACATGTTCCTTACATTAACCTATTACATATCATGAGATAGAATTGTTTAGCGAAATAAGCAACTCTGAACTGATTTTTGAATTTATTAGTAAGGAAGAAATATTAAAATTCCATTAAAGTTATAACTTTTTGATGTTTCCATGTGTCTGTTAATTTTTGTTTTGTTCACTTCAAAGCTAAGTTATTGAATAATTAAACTCTCTAAGTTTTATGGATTTTATCTATTTTGAGTTATTGGTTTTATTTCTGGATAAAGATCACATTTATCTCTTGTTCTTGTTTGCTTCTCTGTTGCTATGATTAAACACTGACCCAAAGCATCTTGGGGGAGGAAAGGCTTTATTTGTCTTACATGTCTCAAGCACAGTCCATCATTGAAGAAAGCCAGGCCAGGAACTTAAGGAGGCGCACAGACAAGAATCATGAAGGAATGCTGTGCTGAGTTGCCTCCATGCTCATTTTCAGCTCATTTCTTATTCTTCCAAGGACCATCTGTTCAATGGCAGTACCACCCACAGTGTACTGCTCCCCAAACACACTCATACATGCCTAGAGCCCAATTGGATGGAGGTATTTCAGTTGAAGTTCCCTCCTCACAGAAGACTCTTCTTTGCATTAAGCTGACAAAAATGAACTAGACCATTCCCTAAGGTTCTCATCATGATTGTATCTGTTAGGACAGTTTTCCTTGGTATTGGATTCAACTTTCATATTTCTATGAGTCTCTTGCAAATAGAACATGGTTAAAACATGTAAAGCTAGCTGTATAATATTCTTGCAAATTATTCAATTTATTGATTATATTTATTATTGGTATATTTGGATTTACTATTGTACCAGGCTCTTTCTTTGGGGTCACCAAATCGTGACACACACTTATTATTACTTTTGAATGCCCGGCCTTGCTAGCTCTTTTAATTTAAATTAACCTATTTCTCTTTATCTATGTTTTGTCTTGGGCCTTTTTAACTTCTCTCTTTCTGTATAATTTACCTTCCCGCTGTCTCTCTGTCTGCCTAACTTCTTGCCCCAGATGTGTCCCTATTCTCTCCTACTTCTCTTATTCTTCCCCTTCTTCTTTTTGATTCTAGATTTCTCCTCCTATTTATTCTCTCTCCTTGGAGCCCTGCCTAGCCTTTCTCTTGCGTAGCTATTGACCTTTCAGCTTTCTTCTAGACTAATCAGGTTCCTTAGGCAGGCAAGGTGAAACAGATGCAACCCATCTTTACGTAATTAAATACACATCCTTACATTGTTAAACAAACGCAGCATAAACAAAAGCAACACACCTTTACACAGTTAAAGAACTTGGGAAATGAAAACAAAGATATTAAATGCTTTTAATTCGTCGTCTTCCTTATCTTTTCCTGTTTTTATTGAATTTTTGGGTTTTGTTTTTCATTTTTGTTTGTTTGTTTGTTTGTTTAGATAAAGTCTTTCTATATAACTCTGGAGATCCAAGTAGTGCCTGAAATGTAGCCCAGGCATACCTCAAACTTGTGACAATCTTCTTACTTCAGCCACCAAGTGTAGACTTTATAGATGTACACAATACCCAGCTATTTTGTTTTGTCTTAGTAAAATACTTCAGTTATATCTTGGCTTAAATAATATCTATCATCTATCTATTGATTTATTTTTGTGAGAAATACATTCACATATGGGCAACTCTATTTGTGTGTGCTGGTTTGGTGTCTATGTAGATGAGCATGCTTATATATGAGGTCAGAGATCAATCTTGGGTGCTATTCCTTATTAGACACCTTGCTACTTGTTTATTTATGTGGATATAGATATAATTGTTCTGCCTTGGTGCTCACCAAGTACACTTAGCTAGCTGACCTGGAATCACCAGGGATGATACTGTCTCTGTCTCCACGGTGATGGCGTTACATGTGTGTATCACTACACTGGATTTGTCATCATCGGGTTTCCATGACTACACAGAAGTCTTTTTTCTAATGCAGTTGTTTTCCATCTTCATTTATAAATCTCAAAATAGGAACCTTTTCAAGCCATCAGTGCTTACTAGTAATTTGTCTGTATGCTTAACAATTTATTTTATCCATTACAATTTGCCCTTTTTTTTAAACTAGACAACACATTATTCTTTCTATGAATAACAAAGTAAACATCCATAACAGCAAATTGCCCCAGGTTTTGTTTTCTTCATTTTCAGTATCTTCCATTTATTCAAGATAGAAAGCTGACTATTCTTACTATAGAATTTTGGTGGTCATTATTTTGAGACATAGTCTTACTATGTAGCCCCTGCTGGCCTCAAATTCACAAAGACTCATCTGCCTCTGCCCCCAGAGTACTGGGATTAAAGGCATGTGCCATCATGCCTGGCTTTGAAGAGAGAAGTTTAGGTTGAGATTATTGAGTCATAGAGCATAGAAGATACAGTTTCATTTCATTCTCTCACTCATAAATATTTTGGTTAGTATCTAACATCATTTTTTTGCTCTTATTTCATACATTTGGTTTCTGTTTAGTTTTGACTTTTCTTCTCTTATGGGTCATTACTTCAGTTGTACCTACGTGCTGAGGTGCCGATACTGTTTTTATTTATCTTTTTTGATATTTGAGTTATTTCCAATTCTTAAGATCTGTAAACACAGGGAAATTTGTAAGATTATCTCTGACAGCCTTTCTACTCTGTTTCCCTGGAACATCCTGAGGCATATGTCAATCAATCTTCTTTCTCATTTCAGCAAACTCTCAATAGCTTTTTGTAATTCTAGCTCTTAACCACTCTGTACAGTCTTCTTGAAGAAGACCTCAGATTTACCCTCCATCTCGTTAATGCCCGACTCACCTATACCTAATCTGCTCCTCAACCAACAAATGGAGATTTTAAAGCATTAAACACCATATTTTTATAGTATTGTTTTTCAGTGTTCAAAGCAAGTATTCTGCTTTCCAAGTATTTCACTGTCATATATCTGGCTTTTCACTCTTGATCATGTAAGCATGTTTATTTTTAATTGTCATTATTGTTTTTAATGGGTTACTCATTAATGTTACATTGGCTTCTCATAATCAAAGATAATCCAACTGTGCACTTTGTAATTAATTATGAAGCCAATTAACAGTTCTTTATTTGAGTTACTTTTGTGTGGTATTTATAGGGTGTTTGGTTGGGGGGGGGGCATTTTGTTCCCATCCTATAATCCTGAATGATACAGAGTGATCATGACAGCCTACAGTTGATGCCAGAACTTTGACTACACATATACTTTTACCTAAGGTCTAGATATTCATAAGTTATAGTCATCTGTAATGGTTTCATTTCTCCTTCCTACTTTGCACAGCTCTGAAAGCTTTTTTCTGCTAGACCTTAAAAAAAAATCACAAAACAAGATGTGCAACGTCCTTCAAAGGAAGTATTTCAAAGAACAAACTCCCCTGGGCAGCTACTGCATTTCCTCCTAAAGTAACATTGCTCTTTGACAGACCTTTTAGCTTACGGCTAATCTATGCACATAAAAGATGCTCCTTCTACTTTAAATTCATTTTATAAGTGTTCTAAAATGGGGCATTTTCTTATTATCTAGTCAATTATATGAACACAAAATTAAACAAAATGAACTCATCTGTGACTTACCAGATAGAAATTATCATAAAATGATAGATTTAACAACAAATATCAACGTGTAAAGAAAAAGGCACATATGCATTATTTTAATATGCAAAAACTTTGATTAAATCCTTTAAAGGTCCACATTAATGTTTCAATAGTAAGTTCTTATTGTCTCAATTAAAATCAAATACTTCTTTTTCTTTGTTGTTTGTTTTTGAGACAGGGTATTATGTAGCCCAGACTGGCTCCACTGTCTGAATAGTAAAGGTGATTCTCCTGCCTCCTAAAAGCTAGAACTACAGGTATGCATTACAACTTGAAGATACTTACCTTTTAACACTTGTTCAAAGCTATCTTTATTCAATTGAAGATTATAAATTATTGCAAAATCAGTGATTGAAACAAATTATTTTTCCTTCAAACATTTAGAGGAAAACAAAATGTGTAGTGATGATAAGAATGAGATAGGAATGAATTATTTTAATATAAACACTCACTAAACAATTCATCTTTTCTCCCGGCAAATTTCTGACAAAAAAAAATTATATGAAACAGACATAGAATCAACATTAATTGCAAGAGTAATGTGAAAGGGTTGAGGTGACATGAGGAAGTTCAAACTCTAAATATTATTGTAGTACTAGGGACAGGGGACTTAGTATGAAATTAATTCATGTAATTATACCTAATATTTAGGAATGCACTGATTATTTTGTGGCCATACATAACAAATTAATGCAAGTATATGGCTTATCATATAAAAGTCTCCATAATAAATGAAGAGGGCTTCTTTTTGAATTTTTTGGGTATCTTAGCTGAGATCCCATGTCCAAAAATTCCCTAGAATTCACCTGAGGTAGACTGAGGCCCTCTTGAACTTTAACCTTTTCCTTAGTTTTTATGTGATTTAGCATCACATCTTCATACACTTATGGCAAAGACACCTGTAGAAAAGAGATCATCTTATCAGCCTGTGATGGGCTTGTCCCATCTCCAAAAACGCAATAGAAGTATTTAGAGGTAAGATAAGCTTTTTCCTAGTTACTGTGTGTTTCTGTACTACTAATAGTGCAAAGTTGAAACTCATCTGCAGAAATTTTAAGGTTTTGCTCCATATACTATCATTCTCCATGCTGTTAAAACAGTAGCAGGTTGTTAATTTTTCCTGGATACTTAATGTTGGCTCTTAGGAATATATGCCTATTATTCTATTATTCCAAGTGAATAAAAGTCACTAAGTAAAATTCATTTTTAGTTGTTAAAAAGAAATAGCGAAGAACAGAAAGCAAACATTGATGAACTAAATAATCGGATTATATGTTTGCCCTTCGAGTTCTCATGCCTATGAATTTAATTAAAAAAAAGAATGTCCTAACAACACACTGCAAAATCAGATGGAAGTTCATGTATGTCAGTGAAGATACAAAATTTTATCTCATACATGTTACAACTATTGCAACTAAACTTCCTCCAAGGCAAAGTTGTAACAGTCCCTTCAACAGACAAAAAAAAAAAAAAGAAAGACAGGAAAAAAAAACACCACTGGAAAACTTGTGCCTTTAGGCAAAACATGATTGCTTTCATCTAAAACATGTATTTCTAGGACTATAATTAAGGGATTACATAAAATTGAGTATTTTGTTGACAGCCTTAAGTTAAATCTTAAAGCTGTGCTCCTGCCCTACCACCCACCCCGGCATCTTTCTATAGAGAATACCTTTTGTTACCTTATATATTTTTCTCATAATTTCTAAGCATAAGCTTCTAAATAAAAGCTGTTCCTCCATCTATGTAGGGATGTCAATTGCTGTTGGAACTGTTCTGGCTTTCCTTAGGCATCCATGTTGTTGGAACACCATGAGTGCAGTTTCCCTGTCATTTCTAGGAGAGAAAATCTCATAGTGGACATCCTGGCCCTCTGGCTCTTACAGTCTTTCTATCTGCTTTTCCTAACGTGCTCTGAACCTTAGGTGAAGGAAATGTACTATAGATGTATCAACTGGAGCAATGCCAAATCATTAGCCCTAGAAACATACATGTGCAGGCAATACTGTACAGAGTCAACAGGTTGTGTTTATATGTTTATAAATATATGTGTATGTACATATATGTATCATAAACTATAAATTACTATATTATATCAATGGTTAAAGAAGAGGAGGGCTTATAAATTGGAGGGTTGTAGAGGGTTACATGGAAGGGAAAGAGGGAGCAGGAGGAGTAAATGATATGATATATGATTGTACTCTAATTAAATAAACAAAAGGAAAAAACAAAAAACAAAACATGGCTCCTAGAATGAATTCAGCCTTTCCAGAGTGTATAAAGTAAAGGCTAGACTAGATTGTTAGTGACTATTAATGATCTAACATCAGAGGATGAAATTCCCATCATGCTCCCTTCATTGTCTTTCCTCATGCCTGGTTCTTTGATGATTATGGACTCTGTGAATATGGACATCTTAGCCACTTCAGACCTGCTTTGTGTAGTGGTCAATCTACACAAATTCAATATCTTTATTTTGAACTAATTTCAACTGATGAAGGCAAATGTATTTCCAAGTAGTAAAATTTCCAGGGTATGAATATGACTGTAGATGGAAGGTTTTAAAAAAGGGTTGTTGCCATATACACAGTAAACAGATGAAAAAAACACTCAACATGGAGAGCTACAGAAATCATTTTTTCACAGAGACATAATACCAAATTGTACAGGCTGAGCATCACTTAAAATCAAGGTGCATTTATGTATGTAATAATGAAATATTTTCCTGTGCTTCTGCACAGAGCAGGACCAGGATGTTCCAAAATGACATGTATTATGTTCTCTTTATCTGGATCTAAGAAATGCCATGGTGATAAATGAAACAGAACTCTCTAGAGTCCTAGAAAACATGATGCATATTCACCTCTGTGACGCTGGGGATCAATGAGCAAGAAGCCTAAGGTGATGTTGTATTAAATAAATAACAGACAGTTCTATTTTTTTTTTATTTTATTGGTAGCAAACAAACAGAATGAAACAACCAAGCAGATGATACCGAATGATAAGTTATTACAGCAAATTAAAGAACCACATAAAATACAGTCAACACCAGGACCCAAATCATAGAGCATAAAGTATAGTCAGATGTAAGAGGAAAAGGTTTATATGCTTTTTCCCCCCCTAAATATATAATACATCATATCATGGTGCATGAGACTGCAACGGGACTATTTAATGTACATAATGTGAACCAAGGGACCTCGTCTGTAAGTAAACAATATTATAAAACTAGGACTAATACACTGCTTATTGTCAAGGGCACTGAGAGCCTTTGCACAGCCAATTTCTGTTCACTTAGTATAACAAAGAAATAAATAAAGTATGCTTTTTACATAGAATCTGAAAAGTCCTCTTATCAAAACCACCGGAAGCATCGCCAATAAAGCTGAAGAGTGAGTTGTCCCATTTAACCTCAAATGACACTGGGATTCTTAATCTTTGCTAGTCAGAGATGTTTTTCCAGATGACCAAAGGAATATATTACTAATTTCAAGATATTCCAAGATTTGTGTGTGTGTGTGTGTGTGTGTGTGTGTGTGTGTGTGTGTGTGGTGGAGAATACAAATTTCTTTGCAGCCTAGACCTGTGTTCAAGTGGATTCAAATCGGCATTTCGGCTCATGTTGACTTGGTGTTCATAAAGTTGGCCTTAGAGAATTTCATTATGTGAGTTGTGGAAATGATACTTTCAGTCTAAACTGAGAAGACCAATAAACTCTGACTTATATTGAAAAAAATCGTCTTTAATTTCCAAGAATGAAGATGCATCGGAGAATAAACCTCATTGTAAAGTTTTACAGTGCCCTGGGATATACCTATAAATGATTCACTCAGAAATGAGTCTGTGATTTTTTATTAAAATCAAGATACTTTTGCCATCTCTGTGTTATTAAATTTTCTATCTCTCTTGCCAATAGCACTCATTTGAAATTAATTTTCAGAAGGATTACAGATAAACCAGAATCATTTCAATGAATGTGAAAGGCAAAAATTATTATCAAAATTAAATTTTAAATAAAAATATTTTCAAGAGCCAGAGATTCAAGCTCTCTCTATAAATGAGAGAAATGTGACAATTGTGCTATGAAATTGTAGTGTTGACCAATAGGAGATGCTTTTTTGTGTTTCTGTTACCAGGAGGCCACAGCACCAGGTCAACTGTAAACTATTTACTTCATTTTATCACACAGAACAATTTGACAAATATATTACTTCAGATAGGTTCAAACTTATAAGGACATTACACATTTGAGTTGAGCCCAAGATTAATCCCCGAGCTACAATTTCTTCCTAGGGATGTGTCCACATAGCACACAACATTTAGCAACTGTCTAAAGACGAACATTCAATAAACACATAACTCGGTTTTAAATTAAGCTGACAAATGGGGAAAAGAACAAGGGATCCCTGGTGATTAACTTTTCTCACATTTTTTCACAGCTTCCTTACACATTAAAGGTCTGATCATCGTTATTTTACACTATTTAGCGAGTAAAGCGTTCTTCCAGATTACACAAAACACTCATTTAGAAGTTTCTGACCAGATAGTCCGAGGTCATTTAGGACTAAAACTTTCTCTTTAGCGCACTGGTTTTCAGCAGTGTGGTACTGGCAGCAGAGAGATATGGATCCTCCTCATAAGCCTCATCCCACAGGTGGGTGAGGAAGAACAGTGGCTAGGCCCCCAGGAAGAGTATATGTGTATATAGCATCTACAGACAAGTACTTTAGTACTCTAAATGAGTATTGGCACATGTTTAGTGTCATAGATAAAGATCTTCGTAGGACATTTTTTTTTCTCAGAGAACACCAAACTAAAATTTTCTATAAAGAGTGAAATAAATGAATTGGGACACTTATGATCCTCCCTTTGACTGAATAGAAAACGAGTGAATTGGTTTCCTGTTGCTGTTAGAATTAACTGCTACACTGTTAGTGGCTGAAAGCAAAATAAATTTCAAACAGATTTACATGGAAACCAAACACCAGTGACCCTGGGGTACAGTCACAGTAGTGTGAGGACTGTGTTCCTGGAGGCTGGAGTGGTAATATGTGCTGCCCTTCTGGCTTCTGACACGGAGAGCATTCTCTGCTTGTCAGCCTCTTGTCTGTCTTCGGAGTCAACGGTACAACATCTTTCAGGCCTGAGGAGTCAAAAACTCGTCTTCCGCCTTTAGTATTCTAAGGCGCCTGTGATTGCACACTGGGTCTGTATGCAAAATCTTGGGTATCCTCCCCAACTCAAGATGCTGAATTCAGTCATACATGCAAGGTTCCTTGTGGTATATAAGATAGCAAGTTCACAGGTTCTAAGATTAGGACCAGGAGACATTCAGTGGGGGGCTTAGTGTGCCTGATGTAATGCATGCCATGAAAATACTGTGAAGATATATTTCAGGTGAAAGAAACGAATGCAGAAATGTGTACACACCATGAAGAAGGTGCTCTGTCCATACTCATAGCACGATATACGCCAACTTCCAGCAAGAGAGGGCCATCAGAGTTGTGCAACAAATGTCACGTGTTAAGATGTAAAAATATAGCCTGGCGGTGGTGGCGCACGCCTTTAATCCCAGCACTCGGGAGGCAAAGGCAGGCGGATCTCTGTGAGTTCGAGGCCAGCCTGGTCTACCAAGTGAGTTCCAGGAAAGGCGCAAAGCTACACAGAGAAACCCTGTCTCGAAAAACCAAAAAAAAAAAAAAAATATTTCTTCAACTTTACTAGGAGGGTACATTTATATTGTGAAAATACAGTTTTTAAGTAAAAGTCATTTTAAAATTTGAACATGAAACTATGCATTATCTGATGAAAATACACTAAAATCTTTCTTCAAGAAACATATAAGGACAAACAAAGGCTTAGAATAGAATTTTAAGGAAAATGTAGACTATATACAATAGGAATGAAATGTGAATCCTATTCTGTGTTCTATTTCCTATGTACATAGCCAAGCAGGTAGTTTTAATTATAATCTATGTTTGTTGAATGTGTGAAATATATCTCTGTGTGTGTGTGTGTGTGTGTGTGTCTGTTCTATTAAGAGTACCCATATGCCTGACTAGGGAAGGCTACAAAGAGCAATAATGGTGAGAGTTAGTTATTGAGGAGTTTTGAATTGATATTTATCAGGGATTTTGACCTACAGTTTTTTTGTTGCTCTTATATCTTTGCCTAGTCTGGGTATGAAAGCAATACTGGCTTCATAGGCATCTGGAGGTGTTCCCTCTGTTTCTTTTTCTTTCCATTTTTTAATAATTTGAGGAGTAATAGTTGATGTTCTTCTTTGAAACTCCAGCTGAAATCTGCTTCGAGTCCATCCAGACCCATATCTACAACTCTGTACAAAAGTCAAATTCAAGTGGATCAAAGACCTTCATGGCACCTGAAATACTGAAACTGCTAGACATAAACACAGGAACCTACAAAATGTAACTGCAGGGAAGGACTTCCTGAATAGGATTCCATTCTCCCAGAATTCAAGGCCAACAATCAGCAAACAGGATGTCATAGGAAACAATCAGCTAGGTGAAGAGGAAACCCAGGGAATCTTACTTATGCTAAACAAGTACTTTACCTACGGAGTTAAATCTACAGACCACATAAAGGTGTGTGATATGGCTTTTTCCTTTTACAAAAGTAAACTATCTGGAGACATTTATTGATAAAGAGATAACTATTCCTTCAGATATAAAGTATCAGTTGCATTTTTTTTTTTTTTTTTAGAAACTGAATCCCTTGAGCTCACCAGTCCCTGACATTGACTGTAAATTCCTGTAATTATGCTTACATAATCAATGTGGGAAGTTTTGTGTGCTTTTGAGAAGAGATCTCCCTATGCAGCCCAGGCTGAACTCTAACACATGAGTTCAGGGGACTCTTTCCCTTCGGTGCCACGGTAGTTAGGACTCCTGGTACATGCTACCATGCCATAAGAATCAAATTGTGCTCCAAATCCGTACAAAGGCACCGGGTTAAAGAAAATCACTGCAGAGGTACAGAGAAAGTTCCAATGTCTGTAGGCATGACTCATGCTACAGACCTACTTGCTTACATCTTTGCCTCTGTATAATCCTTTCTCTATTCTTTAATATCGGCACCAGTAATAAGAAAATACTAGTACCTATTTTAATTGTGTATTTGCTATTGATCAAACATAGTGTTAGTCTCACTAGTTACATGTTTATAACCGAGCTAACTGAGGTTAAAATGTTGTTATGCTCTGAAACCCCATTTATTTTCTATAATATATTTATTTTGTCATCATGTGCTTTGTCTCAGAAGTTTAACCTAGCTTTAAATTTGAAATATTTCCTTTGGGATATTTTCTATATTCCATTTTCTATGTATGTAATTCTATATACAATTTTCATAATCCTTTTTCTAGCTCTTAATCATTCTAACGCATATTATTTTCTTTTCACGTTTTCTCAACTTCATGTTGAGAAAACAAACCAGAAAATAAGTAACTAACATGAAATAATGAATAATAATAATCCACTGGTCTATATTTTATTTCTAAGCAAACTGATTTGCATTTTTACTAAATAATTCACATTGGACTATACTGTTCCCCCAAATCTATTTGTTTATAAGGCCTGGTATTTACAACATAATAAAAAGGAAAAGAGTATCCACTTAACATTTTCAAATAGTCAAATATAGTAGCATCAAGCTATCAGTCGGTGCAATAGCATAGAGAGGGTATCAAAAACATTCTACTAAGCAAAAGTATCAAAATGAATTACGAATTCAGAAGGATAATTCTTCTTATATGAGGTTATAAGCCAGGTCAAATTAATATGTGCAGATGCTGCCTGTTCCACATGTATAGAAAACTGTAAAGCAGCACATGGGAACTCCTTTAATAACTGACAAAATATTCTGTTTTCAATACGCTAGCTATACATGTGCCACCGTTATTCATCTACTCATTAAAATGGCATATGTTTTCACATAAACTCTTCCAAGAGGGAGGTAATTATAAAAAATAACACTAGTAAATTCCATCTTGTATCGGGAAGAGAAAGAGGCCTGCATGTATGGAAGAGCTACTGTAGTAATGGGGCCTGAAACAAATATCAGTGAGTGGACACAGCCCAGACCTTGATAACAACATCTCTACCAACCTAAGAGCAATAGCTTCTTTCACTCATTTAAGCAACGGGGCTAAGTGTGCATCTGCTTCAGTTCACAATGAAATATGAAAATTCTGGTAATGATGATGAGAAATGTTTAAATAGAAGCAACTGAATTCTGAAAAATACGTGCATCTACTGGAGCTATTCATTGGAAAGGGGTGTAGATTCAATTGCTAAGGAAAACAGACCTGAAATAAGAAAGATTAATGACATACAATGATGGAGAAGGTGTGATCAATGATTTTATAAGTGCTAGGTTCTGATCTTAAGAGTTTTTAATCACATGGATACATACACTTGCCAATAGATATTGGAATACTTCTTATCACACAATTGTTCAATGATAAGTTTTCAGTAATGAAACCTTGTCATATTTTTGGTTAAATATCTAAAACCTGATAAGGTACATATTTTTCAATGGTTAACTTGAAAACAACCTTTTAGTCTAAAGTGGTTGGTTTTATGTCTCTTAGCATAACTTTTTCAATTTTTACCAGCTCTTTGAGAGTTTTGTGCAACATTCCTGCAAACAGATATTTGTACAAATACACAAAGTGCAATATTGTATTTTGATCCTATTTATCCCCACTGCTCTCTCCAGACCCAACTGACTTCCCTACCACATATTCTGTGACAGCAGGAGAAAGAAAGACAGAAGAATAACAAAGCAACTAGCTTTTTGCTTTGTTCTCATTAGTGCTACTTTTGTATTTAGGAAGTCATCGTCCTCCACCTGTTCAGGAAGATTTTCCTTCTTTGTTTTTCACTCCAGCATCCACAGCTGTACCTGTCATGTGTAAGTCTAGGGTCTTATGCTAATTAGCATTATGTAAGTTCTTAAGGACTGCTGTCATTCATTTCTTTTGTAAAGTAGATCTAAGTATCACTTACGGAATAGATTATCTTTTCATTGTTGAATTATGTTGGTTGAATTATGTGTTGCTCAGAGCTGTGTAAATCTATTTCCAGACAGCTTATTTCAAGGAATAAACTTGGGTTTTTAATTGCTATCAAGATTTATTCTGCATTTTATTTAAAGGCAGGTACATGTCTTAGTCTCTGTTCTATTGCTATGAAGAGACACCATAGCCGAGGCAAATCTTATAAAAGAAAGCATGGGGGGGGGGTGTTTTTGTTTGTGTTATTTCCCCCTGATGGAGGATCTATCAAACGCCTGAGATGATTCTCAAGGTCCCATAAATGGGGAAAACATAGTCTCCATTACACATCAAAGATCGCGCTGGGTCAGAACAGATCCTCCTGGGTTGTCATGCTGATGACACACTTTTCTGTATTTCTTAGATAAATACTGAGAGTGATGGAAAGGTATCAAAATTGCCTCCTGCTTGCAGCCTGACTCCACCCAATTATCACCATTGTTTTAAAAATCTGGACCCCATAGCAAAACCACTCTTGTAAATTTGGAACAGACTCTATAGAGATGACAAGGACACATTCTCGGCACCTTTTTATGAAGAGGCCTCTGTCCTCTGCTATTCTCAGAAACACGCTGGTAACCGACAGATCCTAGCTAGTCTACCAGTAGAGAAACTGTCCTCAAATAGAGAGCTGGGTTAACTGTGGGGATTCCCTAGTACATTTTCCTTCTTTAAAGGATAATACTCCATTGACTACAGACTGTTGCCACCTAAATGTTCATGTTTCATGCCTATTTATTATACAAGTCCAGGATCAGTTACATGCATTCAGCTGGAAGTGGAAGTCCACTCATGTTCTTTCATACAGCTTTTCTTTACAAAAGGGTTAAAGCTAGAATTGTTGAGTCTAATTAATAAGAAAATACCATTAATTCCACAGGTCTTTGTCAAACAACTTATAATACTGCTGTCACTGATATGATATGAAATTTTGATAATTTCGATGACCTCAGATTAAATCGCTGGCACACAATGAATTTTCTGTTAGCTCTTGCTTGGAAGCAAAACAATATCATTGACAATTGTCGACACAGAGAACAGACACAGGACATATTGTTGTGCATTTGTTCCACGTTTTCAAAGCTACAAGCTATCCTTACTCCTGCATTACAAATGTTTACGCTAAGTATAGTCACAGTTCACAGTCAGTTAGCTAGAGATACATCAGACAACCTTTTCTCAGATGGACCCAGAAAAAGGATAACTTACTGGATTCTACTTAAGAAGTTAACCTTGTATGGTGGTGGCTGAAAAACATATAGTATATCCTCATAGGACTTAATTTCTACGGAAATCCTCCTTAGTTTTAAGACACTCTCTCTCATCAGTGCTATATCTTTGATATCAGCAGTTGGAAGCAATTTTTTAAAGTAAACTGAAGAATATTTTTCAACAAAGTATCAATCTAATATTAAACTTCTGAGAAATCAATGATACATGGAGGGAGTAGACTAAGATCATTATGCCGAGAAATCCTGAAACAAAAGCGTTGGACGGAGGAAAGGATGTGATGAGCAGCAGAGACGCTGAATTCAGAAGGCAAAGTAGTCCGCTTTGGAAATCTCACCTTGTGATAAGGATAGCTGCATCCACCGAAGTTACGTCTTCTCCCCAGCTTGTCGACATCTCTACACGTATATCGTTCTTCCTGCCAAATTCTTCATGCTGCCACTTACAAAAACTCTCCAGCATCTTCTCTCCGTGGTGCCCAATATACAGATCTGCCTACAACAGAGGTGACTTTCATTTTCCAGGAAGAGTATTCTCAGACATACCTAATTAACCGATGGATGCATGGGTCCTAAGGCAGCATCCAAAATTACTAATGCGGACAGCTGAATATGAAGTTATGTAAAACATGGGAGGCAATTAGTCTTGATTTATCCTGACCTCAAACAAAACACATTAAACAAACAAACGAAAAAAGTTCAAATTTGTGAAGGTGTAATAATCACACAGTCATGAAAATCAAAGAGGCACAATGGAACATTTAAGCAGCTGATCTTTAGGATTGGGAAATAGATTATTATGTAATTTATGAAAAGATTTTTCTGAAGTAATCTTTAATTAGTTTTTTTTTAATTAGCCAGAGTGATGCCATAGACCACCCTCCATTTCAGCTGTAATGCAGATAAGAAAATACCTTCAACACATATGTTTAAGTACTAGGAGAAAGCTGTCTTTTAAAATAACTTCAAATTACATTTTGGAAAGTTAAGGTTTGTTGTTAGGATCCTTGGAAACTAAGAACATTCCATTTTTCAAATAAAATTGAGGGATTAACCCAAACCAGAGGCCAGTTTTATGTATAAAGTATACATAAAATAAAAAGTGATTCAGTGGATATTTTTGGATTTTGAGTCAATAAAAGAATATCCTTAAAATTCTCTCCACTTAAAAGTTCCTGAACACAATTTCTCACCCACATGATTGAATCAAAACTGAAAACTTTCTTACTGGTGTTTCATGGAGCAGAATAAGTTTCACCACACGAAGGTTGACCTGCACGCCCAGACTCTTGTGTTGGAAAAGGTTAAAGACCTAAAAGCAAATAAAAATTAAAACTTCTAAAATGAAAGGAAAACATGGCAACTTTCATTCAAGGCCCAAAATGGAGAAAATTTCAACTCAGTATAAAAAACATTTTAAAAACTGGTAGGCAACACAATTTTTTAATGTGGTATACTTTCATGGTTTTTTTTTTTCACTTGAAATTTATTTAATAGGTATTACAAAACATATGGCTGGACACAGCAAAGCTGTGTTTCTACAAATCTTAGTACAGGGATGAGACTAAAATCAGGCTGCCAAGCTGACTCAGGACAAGGGTGGTAGAGTCTCAGAATACAGATGAAGATGGGCAGAAGGGTCTGAAGTAAGACAATCTGTCCACTGGGGAAGAGGGGAAATGCCAAGTGACAGTAAAATCTACTCAGTCTATTGTTCTGTTTTCCCTTCTGTAAAAATTACTCTTCATTAGCATTTTCTGATCCTCCCTTGAAGAAAGTTTGCCCAGTGAAATCTGTCAAAGGATTACTGTGGTGATAATTATCCCTAAGGCACTAGACACCAACTTTTTTCTGCACACCAGAAGTTGGCAATCATATTTAGCTTCCTGGGAGTCAGTCTGCTTAGATTTTATGTAGTAGATATTAGGGTCTACTCCTCAACTGGAACCATACCTGCTGTTTAAAATTACATACATCCTTAAGTTAAGTGGTTTGACAAAATTCATTCTTATTCCACCCTATACTTACTTTATAACATTTGTGTTAGAACCATGCTCATAAACCAATACTACAACATTTCTATACCACCAACAATATCTTTCAAAGACAGATAATAAAGGCAGAAGCAGAGAACAGAAAAGGGAAAGAAAAGAAAATTAAGAGTTTTGCCATTTCAAAATTAACAGCAAAGGTTTTAAAATAAAGCACTGTCTGGGTAATTGTTTGCTGTTCATTGGAGATAAATCAATTTTATGTGCCTAAGACATCAAATCACATTTCTACTCATATTAAAGAAAGGGATGAGTTAAATTTTAGAGAACTAGAAACCTTGTTTCAATGAGCAGTGCTACAAAACAAAGAACTTCCTTAGATTCAATTCTACTTAGAGTTCTCTTGAAAACCTCTTTGTACACGGTAAGGTTCGCCTACCATATTCAAGATCGTCAGAATGAATCTCCTGGCTGCATCTGCTCCATGGTAGGAAACCATTGCTGGATCTGCCACCACTACAGTCTCGATGTTGTATTCCTGGGGCAATTTGTACGAATACCGCTTTTCTCTTCTACTCTCTGCTGGTTTTTTAGACTTTGGTCTTCCTTTATCTGCCACAGAGAAATGAATTTTTCAGTATATCTATTACACTGATCACTCATGATAGAAAGCAACACCAAGTAAAGTCCTACAAGACAGAATCTCAGAGGACTTTGGAGTAGTACTCGGATGTGTCAATTCTGCTGAATTAAGGTATCTTTGTCTCCCAGTCCTCCTCAGTTTCCCCAACCTGTAAAGTAAACTTTAATGCAATCTTCTTCCTAGTGTTATTGATGGTTTATGCCTATAAAAATCATATTAGTACAATTTCTAACAGAGTCCACACGATACAAAAAATATTAGTGACTTTTTTTTTTTTTACCCTGATGACAAAAGAAAGGTCTGCTTGTAAAAAGTACCTAGAATTTCTGTTGTGCACATCCCAGGCAGGTGCTCTGATTACTAAATCATCATGAATGAGATGCAAGCCTTTGACTCCACCTCCCATCATGTGTATAAAAGTTAGACCTTAAAGTGATAACGATTCCTCAAGTGTTCCTGAATTACAGTGGCAACTGAAAACATACTTTTATAAGTTTAACCATAAAATATTAACCACTTATGTTAATGAAATAATGCCATGGACACAGAGAAAAGAATGCCCCAAAGTGGAAGAAGACATTTGCTGTGTATTTCCAGATTACGTAAATGAAGAACAGTTCTAATTTAATACAAGATAACCAAACTAAAACACAGAAAACAGACTTGAGCAGTTGTTGGTCACAAAAACAACAACAACAACAAAAAAAAAAAAACCTTCTAAATCTCTAATTTACGTACAAGAGAGGTTTCAATCGAGTTTGGCAACATGAAAACCAAAAGCAAATGGAAATGAATCAAAGTCCCTACAATGAATAAATTAAAGGACTTATAACAATTAATGTTGATAGGAATGCAGGATAGATAACTGGACATCCACATGTATATGATGCATATTCAAAACAGTTCCATATGTAACAGCCAGGAAAGATTGCTGATTGAATTTGGGTGTTTGTCTTCACACTTCCAAAGACTGTACTGAAATAACAATCAACAATACAAAATATACTGGTGTTCAATTTGGGATAAACATACTAAAAAGCTGATTATCATGGTCTACTAACATGAAATTACACACATCATTACACTGATCATTTCTCAAATACTTCCATTGGAATTGCACACAAGGTATGTGCATATTATTTAGAACAGCACTGTTCTTAATAGTTCACATAGGCTATTAGTAGTTCAATAGGCTAATAGTTCAATTGTCTAATGGATCAAATTTTGGCCTATTTATTTAATGAAAATTGGAATACTAGATAAAATGGAAAAAAAACAATTGCTATAGTATATATCTTTGGATGGATCTCAAAACTCAGGCTATGCTGTAAAAAGAAGCCAATTACAAAAGAATAGATAGTTTGAGGCCGTTTGCAGACTGGCAAGCCCTGGAGGTACAGCAGGACCTTGAACATGGACTAGGAGCAAACACAACTGGGATATACGTGTGGTATAGATATTTCCTGTATTCGGTTCAGTGGTTGCTCATGTGTAACACCATATAACCACCTGTGTTCATGGGCTGCTACAGTGATGTTTATGATTAACAGCTGCATTGAAGTATATTGACATGACATAAATATGCAGGTGTTTACGTGCATCATTTAATGAATTTTAATAAATCTCAACAGTAGTATAATCATCGCCACAACCCATGGCAAGGCCGTTATTGCTCCTGTCATAATGCATGCAAAACTCTAAACTGATGTTGTTTCCTTCACAGAATGGCTTTTCCTTGATGACCAACATTTTTCTTTATTTGTTTACCACAATTTGTGGACTCTTTGGAAATGTGAAGAAAAACATTTGGTGGAATGAGTGGTATTTCCCAGATGTCTAACCTTCTTTGAGCTCAGGAGAGGTGCTTTCATCTATTCCACTCATCTAACTGGTGTGTAGTCAACATTTTTGCTCATAGTAGGTGCATTGATTTCAGCTTACCTCTATGGCTCCATCTTACTAACCATCTATTCTACCACTAACCTTCCACAGTTTTAGGATGCATTTATATCTTTAATTATTTGACCTCCTAGGTCCCCTCGAGTATTACCTTCTAGACACCCAAGTCAGCTCCAAGATCTAAGATGAAATAGATGCCAAGACAAGAGCTAGCGACCTCTCTGGTTTTAGCTATCTATAATTACTGCTTCTCTTTTTTCTTGAAGTAATAGAAATTTAAATATCTACTTAATAAAACAAGTTTTACCTGACTATCATATAAAGTCAGTTGACTAAACTAATGAACATATTATGAAAATAAAAGCAAATGCCCTTTATGCACCGGGAGTGAACATGGTAACATCTAACAAGGCAAGAACAAGAGTGGGCACATGAAGCAGAATCTGTTGATAAGATTTGATTTTATGCAATCAAAACTGTACTACAAATGAATATAAAGTCCCAAGGGACAGATAAGAATGGAAATTAGGTTCAATAGTATTTTCCAGTCTAGGACACTTAAAAATTTACTGTGTGTTTTTTCCAACTGGAGTATAAATTATACCTATAGTTATAGAGTCAAATCTACCTTACAGCAAGTATTAGCTGGGAAAATTCCTTCAAGTTTATTTATGAAGAGACTTATCTTGCCAGAACCAATACCTAATAAATGGGTCATGAAAAGCTGTGTGTGTTCTCATATTTTTTTTATCATCACTGGCTTTGAAAGGAAATGAGAAACTTCATATGCTGTGAAACCTTCGTTCACTACTGTGACAAGATGAATATGGAAATATTCAATAAATAAAACACAGAGCATCATTCACTCTGGGCATGTGTCCGCGTTTTCTGTTTGTGTTGGTTGTTACCCTTTCATTGACTTTAGGGAGGTTGCGACTGACAATTAACTACCTGTAGGTTATCCACCCTCTCCCCCGCGATGCCATCACTCTTCTCTTGGCTGGTTTGGGACTGTCCATCCAGAATCATTGTTCAGCCTAATGTTCAACTGTGTGACCATCCAGCTAGATGTTCCAGGGCAGAATATGAGGAGAACTGGGGTATGTGATTCCTAGATCATCTTTGAAACAAAAGTACTTGTCATTCTTTCTCGCAGTTCCATCCAGAGGGCTAGAATCGACAAAGTGTAGTGAGTTCAGGTATACATTACAGGGGATAACACTGGGGAAGGGCATGGGAAACAGTAAGGTGAGAAGAATGGATGACGTCACATTTCATACTTATTATCTTGCCCTGGCTCTTTGAAAACTTCTGAACTGTAACACGTTGGAGATACAGAATGCTCTCTAATTTGAACCACCATCATTTACTATAGCAACTTAGAGCCTCTCTGCAACTAGAACAGGGGTCTTTCACTATCCTCAAAAGGTGCCTCCTATGAATTATTCATTATAAACAACTATTACCATACTTATGATGTATTCTGCTTTATGTATCCATCACCACATAAAGACTTCCACAAGAGGACAAGAGGACAGAGCATTTCCCTCACATACAACCTTCCAAAATCTAAGGATTATCAGTGTATACAAAGATCTGCTTTCATGGCCTATAGGTATCCCTGTAAGGAATTTTAGGAATTTTGAACATTACAGATGAGTGTGAACAGATGACTACTCAATTCATTCTTTAACAAATTTTCTCCGCATTAAACTGAGCACCCCAGCTTTCCCTACAACAAACTCTCGTATAGTGTTTCAAAGCTTTGTAAGTTCGAATACACCCAGAACATCTAAACCGTTCCTCTCTTCCCCCACTCATCTGTCCATTGTCACTCTTTTCTGTCAATACTGGCTCCTCTCTGTCAGGAAGCTGCCTGCGTGCTATGGCTCTGCTTTTGACTCTCCTCTCAAAGGAGACAGCTTTATTTCTGACTCTAAAGGAAAGCTACTCGGCCTTGGCTGGTGCTTTCTGATTTGCTTGATTTCTCTCCTGGGCTCATCAGATCCCGGGCAATCATAAAATGCATTAAAACTGTTTTTCTCCACCCTGTATTAAAAATGCTAAGAATTATCATAAAAGATATTCATTTAAAGGCCTCCAGAGACTTTCTAGAATTGACAATAAAGCAATTTCAACTACAGAAAAAACATGTAATTAGTGTTAAGATGAAATGTATAACACAAGGAATGAAAAAGGTATTGAACTACTATAATTTATAAAGAATTTTTATGCCATTTTTTAATAGAAAGTTAAAATAAGATTATAACTACAAAGCTAACTTTAACCATGAAGAAAATGTATTCTTTTATGATAGTTTTGACTTCAGATTTACTAAGACAAACATCTGAGTAGGAGCTAGTATATACCTGGAAATCAGGACAGAAGTTGGAATGGAGATAGAATTTGTAATTAATCAATGTGAAGTTGAACCCACCAATTTGACTTCTATCATCCTCATGAAGTAAGTGAAATTATAGATAAAAAGCAAACATAACTTCCTGGAAAATGTCTGTATGCCAGTCAGTAAATACAGAAGACACTCCAAGAAGACAGAGCAGTAAGAGAATCAGAGACACTGAAACAAGACGTGGGGACTGAACACAGCAAAGAGGGTTTCTTCCCTGTGTGGACTGGTAGACAGATCATTTACTTTCCCAGACTGTGAGAGCCCCAATATGCCAGCTTCCTCTCTCCTCTTTTACATGTTGCATTTTAACCAACTATCTGTAACATTCTATGTTTTTTAATAATTCAGCTCCACGATAGAGTCCCTCTTACAACCTAGCCATTGTGTGTGCAAGCCATGCACATTAAGCAATCCTTTGATTATGTCTGTCCCTTTGATGTTGTCACTGTTGACATCCCTGCTTAGCTCATTCCTCCTTTCCTGAGTCTTCAGGTGCATTTCTGCAATATGCACATTGCTGTATGCACAGCTGCTGCTGCTGCTGCTGCACACTTCTCATCAGAGAAGGAATTGGGTAATGTGCAGAAAAACACAAAGTGTGTGTCCCCTTATCGCCTGCCAACACTGATAATCATCACAGCCATGTTGGATAGAGTATTGGAACTGCTTCAATGGTGGCCTGGTTGATTAAACTCTAGGAGTAGAGATGATCTCTTTATCCAGCTCTGACTTTGATTTTCAATCCCATAAATGTCCACATTTTCTTACAGAGTTCTAGGCACGATAATAAATTTACTCTCCAGTGTTAAGCATTATAAATTGATGATGTTGGGCTGGGGTGATGGCTCAGCAGTTAAGAGCACTGGCTGCTCTTCCAAAGGATCTGGGTTCAATTCCCAGCACTCACATGGCAGCTTACAACTGTCTGTTAATTATAGTTCCAGGGGATCTGGCAACATCACACAGACATACAATGCAGACAAAACACCAATGCACATAAAAATAAATAAATCTTTAAAAATAAATAAGTAAATAAATAAATTCACAGTGTCAGTTGAAGAGCATGTGAGTGTCATCATTATCCAGTGCACAGCTACTTTTCCAGGACTGTATATCATCAAGTACAGGAATTTGGCTTCAGCCCCCTTGGCTGATGCTTTCTCAAGCCTTTACATTTTCCTGTATTTTGTTTCTTCTGCCCAAAATGTTCTTGCCCCATTAACATCTCAAAAAAAAAAAAAAAAAAAAACCTGTGCATACGTTTTTCATTTTCCCATGTAACCACATTTAATTCTGAGAAGAGCGCTGAGGTTCAGGTATCCTGTTCCCAATTTGCACACTGTAAATGGCTCTTTAGAGAGAGATAAGTTCCCCAAGTTCACTGATGTAAGAAGTATAACCCGGTGGTGTGGACACAGGCAGGCTGACCCTTGACCTCACAGTTCATTGTTTTCGCTCCTGCACAGCATTCCTGTTGCCCAGCTCTGCACTTTAAGGAATGTTATGAACTGAGATTCTCATCACACTTACTATTGTACAATATAAGTTTTGATGGACTCACTTTTAAAATAATATATTATTCACCTCTTAGAAATAGGAATGTTGTCAGTTAGCTCTACAACATCGTGAGCTGACTCATTTTTACAGTGTCGATACAGAAGACAGATTTAAAACTATAAATTTCACTGATTACCAATTGGTGGGTGATTAAAGACGGGCTTTGAACCTGATGCCTCTGACTTTAAATTCTTCTGTCCCCCTCTCTTTCATATTATATTTTAATATGCAAGCTGCCAAAGGGAAAAAGCAATCAACAGTCCGACCCCGCTGTGATATCTATGACCCAAACAGTGACCATCCCAGTAAGACATCCACAAGGGTACAATAGTGACATTTATTTCTTGGAGGTAACTGCAGCTGTCTAACTGAACTTAAAGAAGACTTAGAAGGATAGAACTTATTCCTAGTACTATAATCCAAGCCAACTGCTCATGACTAATGAGCCATGGAATCCTGAGGAGAGCCTACCACTGCCACTTTTCAAAACCAGTAAACTTCCTAGCTGCATTCTAAATGATCCTTATGCCCACAGGTAAATGTGGTTCTCACCTCTTATCAAAGAAGTTCCTTTTTGGCAGCAAATGGTGACCATTACAGAAAACCCCAACTGGTCAAAAGGCAGAGATGAACCGAGCGTGAGATGCCCAACTGCTCTACAATACAACACCTATGCCTGTGGCTTAGGGTAAGTTATAAATCAAGGGACATAAAGGTTGGAAGAGCCAGAGGTCCCAGGATGCCTGTTCTGAGGGTAGGTATCGTGTGTGTGTGTGTGTGTGTGTGTGTGTGTGTGTGTGTGTGTGTCTGTGTGTGTCTGTGTCTGTGTCTGTCTGTGTGTGCGTATGTGTCTGTGTCTGTGTGTGTGCATGAATATGTATGTGTATATCAAGGAAGCTGTACTAATTAATGAAATCTCAATAATAGGATTGTCATGTCAACACCAGTTGACATGACAACGTAGGTGGGAAAATCTCACAAGGTCTAACCGCTAGATGAAGAAATACATACAATTAATGGCTGCCAAAAGAGAGAAAATCAGTGTTCTTCATGGACAAGCCCTTGATGGGATATTCAATCCTAGTGGTCAGTCTTAAAATATATACATATGAGCAACATCAAATATACTCAGCATGTTATATTTATATATGTATATATGTGTGTGTGCATATATATGCATGTAAAAAAAATAATAAAGAGAATAGGTCTTGAAGTTGTGGGAGGATATAGAAAGAGTTCAAAGGGGAAAGAGATATGTAAAAATTATGTAAATATAGTGTTCATATATGAAATTACCAAAAAAAATTAAGTTAAAAAAGAACACAAAATGTCATGCTAAGAGTAGGAAAGTTTCTGCAAAAAAATAATTCATATACTCAATGCAAAGACTCATAATCTACCTATGACATTTACATAATGGAAAGGAGTGATACAGAGGCCAAGCTGAAATAAATTTTAAAGTTCTATTTCGTAAGAATATTGAAACACTATGCAAACCTAAGTCATATTACTGTGTTAATGTGTAGGCTCAAAGTACAAGGAAAAAAGCAATAGTAGATACAATGAGTGAAAGAAAATAAATACATTTCACATGTGCCTAATTTTAAAATACTTTTCAGGCACTGAGCTCCCCAATATGGGTAAGCTCCACAAATCAACTGATTGCTGACAGCTTCCTGTCCTTGCATGCAAGTCTTTTATCCAAACAGGTCAATATATTATGCATATTATATGAACTATGTAATGTATATCATGAACATTGTGAGTAGTCTTTGCCAAACATGAATCATGCATGTATGCTTTATTAACCTATTAACACAAGGACTCTCTAGAATTCATGCCTCAGTGAATAATGGCCCACAAAGCCTACACTGTGTCCTTAGTTAACATGGGTAATTAAAGGCTGGGGCTCATCAGGATGCAGAAGGTATACAGTGTAGATTTCAGGGTAACTATCCAGAACGATTGTCTTAAACAGACTACTTCCAAGTTATTGCTATTGTTCTTAGTTTCAAATGCTAAACCTGTTCTTCTTTTGTCCACAGTGCTCTTTCATTCTGTTCTGTATCTCTTTTGAATTAGAAATTCCTAAAATAGGGAAGAGGCCTTGTCTTTCACAACATGGTCTTATCTAGCACGCTGAATCAGGTATTAACAGAGTCTCAGCAAATCACTGAAGATCCTTTCCTATACAGAATGAGTTTTCACAAATGAAAGCAGAATTTATGATTAATATTAAAGAAATACACCCTACACAAAGCATATCATATTTTTTTTTCTAAAATGAACACCCTAGAGAGCTGTGGTCTCTGCAAATATAGCTTACTGTCACACTTCATAAACCTAGCCTCGGATACCACAGTTAATTTTAGAATTTATGTACATCAGCTATATTAACACTTAAATGCAAGCTCATGAGTCTATTTTAAACTCATTACATTGAGTTTAAATCCTTCTAAAATTTATATTTTCCCACATTATAATAAAAATATTTCTCAGGTAAGTGACTACTCACTGAAGTGGCTGCATCAACTTTCTAAAAGACCTGTCTTAGGGGAAGATTTTACTCTGGCATTGACCATTGCATCCATCCGTCCCTCTTCCCAGTCTCACAAATATCACAGATTTCTGTGTAAAGGTCATAGGAAAGTAAACAACAGAGTCATATCATTATGCTTGGGAATTGGCAGATTGAACATGATGGGACTTTGATGACTGGAGTGATTGTGACCTTCTAAAGGTCCTATATTCTGATACAGAGAATGAATTAAATGTATACATTTTTATTTCCCTTCCTAGTCTGCTGCAGATCTTCCAAGACAGCATTGAGATGAGTTTAAAAGAACACGGAGGATGCTTCTAGTCATAGAAAAGCAAGATCTATTGAGTTCTTCTGGAGGTAGACTGAGTAAAGCTTTGAGCTCACAGTATTCATTCAGAAGTCTAGAAGTCTGTCAGTCATTTCCATTCCAGGGCAGTGCAAAGGGCCCAGTAAGAGACTTCCCAACTGAAGAGCATGGCAGAGTTATGTCAGATGCTGATCTTGGAAGAATTTCGGAATGTCCATCTCGTGATATTAAAGTACAGTGCCTCATAAAAACATCAAACAATACACCTAGTATGGATGTATCTAAGTACCATTAAACAACTGAGAATAACAAAGAAATCAAGAGACTGAGGGTAGAAAGGGGGAGTGTTCACCAGGAGACAGAAATGTGGAGAGGCAGAGACAGGATGCTTCAAAGAACTCATTTCACAGTGCACATTAAGTTAAGTCTTTTCAGGGAGGGTTACCTGCAACAACACCACAGTGATGGTTGTGAAGAGCTGACTTCTCCCTGACTTTTCCCTCTGTGGACCTTTTCTGCCTGTATAAACGGTGTGGGTGACCTAGGATGGCCATTGTATCGTTGAAAGGCTCAATGAATATGAAGTCCTCGTTGAGTTGTATAAAGCCCATCTGGAACACATAACATGAAAAGATACGTAAGAAATACCATCTAGAAATTACTTTTCAGATTCCACACCCACGGGCTGCTTTCTTTAACAAACGTGCATACAAACTCCCTGCAAAGCTCTATTTTTTTTTTTTCTTTGCAGCCCCACTCCTAAGGCAGCCACCTTCTCATAGTGTGACTTCATCTTGACGCACTTTCTATGCTAGCATCAGCTCCATTGAGTTAGGCTGAGGCTGTGTGGGTGGGAGGCAAGATGCCAGCAGCAGGCGCACAGTAAAAGCTCTGGAATGTTAAAGGCTGACTTTGGGAGACCCATGGGGTCACTAACATGAACAACATGTCCAGCAACAGCGAAGCAGATTTTTAATTGCAGGCACCACACAGTCCAATTTCTTGACAACCTCTGTTTGGTGAAGTAATTCATGTAAAATATCCAGGCAAATGATGAGGCACAGCACTGAAATTAATATAGAAAGTGGCTTAAACTTTCTGCTAAACACTTCAGAAGCTTTTCAGAATGCAGCAGGGTACTGAAGTGTCATATTCAAGCCTAAACTTTGTGCAATAGAATTTTAGACTTATCTAATTGGGCATGTAAATTCAAAAACTGCAAACCATGATTGTGATCAATAAAAATAATCAGTTTGTATTTTTGTTATGTGTAGAAGCTAAGTCTAGGCACTTGGATTTTTCCTTCTTAAAATAAAAACTGCACAAAACTAGGAAATACTCCTCACAGAACTGTCAGAAATTGTTCTTTTCAACATTTATTATTTAAGTATATAACCCAATCTATAAATAACATATATTTAACCATGTTAACATCTTAGCAGGCATTTTTATAGAAATACTTTACAGAAACAGGAATTATTCAACCCAAAATTCTATTTATATAATGTTAATTCAGCTTCATGTTAACCACATGAAATGTATGGCTCATTTTAATTTGGTGTGCATATAAGTAGCATAATAATTTCTTCAGAAAGAGTAAACTTTCAGAACTGGAGATTAATAAAAGCTACATTTTCTCTGAAAAAATGGATTTTCCTTAGATGAACATGGGAGATTTTTTTAAAATACCATATGTGTTGTTTTAGAATATTCATGGTTTTATTCCCTTCTTCCTAGTAGATAGAAAAATAATAACTACATACAAATTAGTTAACAAATAGTTATTGTTTAATAGTGACCAAGAGTCTATACCTACTTTTTCCATTTCTGCAGCTTACAACTTCAAATGTAAATGTTACTTCATTATTAGAGGGTATTATGTCCCACCTTGAAGGGATCAGTACATGCTACTTCATTCTGTTCTTTCCCAAATTTCCACTGGGGGATACTCCAGAGTAAATAGAAACGTCCCAACCAAGTTCATTTGTTTTGAGTTATTCATACCTTTAATAAGATTCTGAAGAACTGTTGTACAATCCCACCACCTCTTGGTGTCCTTTCTCCTCAATCCTTCTCCCAGATCTGCCACCCCAAACATATCGGGAATAAAATTTTAATCAAATGATCTTTAGAATAACATGTGAGAATATATATATAATTTTGAATTTTAAAGTAATTGCATGGACTCTTAGTTTTTTTTTCCCTTAGCTGCAGTTTGATGATAAATAAGAGAATACTAAATTAAAATAAACAAAGTAATAGTTATTAAAGATATAGGCCATCTCTACATAATGAGACCAGGTGGTGTTGAACTAGAAATTCATCCACATTATAAAGCTGTGGAAATGCTATCCCTGTGTCATAGATGAGTGTAGCATCCTTATTCTCCCATTCCTTACAACCAGTAATGACACTGCAACTGATGAATGAGTCCTGATGTGACAACATCTCACACAAACATGTCAAGTTAACTCAGATTCTGAATTCATAATCTAATGCACTCTCCACAGGTTCTAAACTCCAGAATTCATAACAGTGAGCCTTAAAATATTAAGCAATGTAGTATTATGTAAAATTTAACCTTCCCTACAAGAGATTCTGGAATGTGACTTTGGAGTACCATAACTTATTACTAGCAATGGGGCTGTAAGAACGTTATTGTCAATTCACACAAAAACGACAGGGGAGTATTTGGAAACACAGTTAATATTCTGCTACTGATTAAATACACTGTACCTGTTCCCTGATACTTTTATTCCAATAGTTATGACAAATGTATTGAATATACCCAAACATTAAATTTTGTGTTCCTCTATTAACATGCTAAGTATAACTTGAAATGTATATTTTGCTGTTACATTTTGTTTGGTTAAGAATTAGAAACTATAGTATAGGTTCTCTGGGGCATTAGAATTTTATCTACAGACATTTTTTTTTTAAACCGAGAAGGCCAGTTTTAAAAGGAAAAATGTTAGAATAATTATAAGGGGTGACTCATTCGTGCAATGCTTACCTACAGTCTGAGAGCTGCGTGCCAGCCCTAGCTCTCTCTGAGGCACATTTAGCACCAAATGTCAGACTGTGGACTTTCCATCAGAGACCAGAAATCTATACCATGGCACACAAGTGTTGCAGCTTTGGTCTGTATCATTCAAGGTACTAGCTTAGATGATTAGCCTTAGGTTTTCTGTGTTCTCACAGAGAGGTCATTTTTTTTTCTATTAGCAAAATAGATTGCTTTATCTACACTGTGGTTTTACAAGCTGTGAAAAACTATAAACCCCTTTTAACCTCTCTGCACAAATGCCCCAGTGTTCAACAGAATTTGCTTTAGTGTAAACTTAGAAGGAAACAAAGGCTCATGTGAAACGCCAGCACACTGTGGCACTGCATGACCACCACTTCTGTACTTCTCCAAGTGACTCTGAAATAGTGTATGATAACATCAGAGAATAAGCTTATAAGTTTTACAGTTGGTTCCATCTCTATTTCTGTTGGAATGTACATTTGCCATTAATTATTTTATTTCACAATTTAATAAGAACCTCAGGGGACTGAGGCTATTATTCAATAAAATGCTTGCCTCCCAAGCACAAGTAGCTGGGTTTGAATCCCAGAACCCATTTGAAAACTGCAGACTGGTGATGTGTACTTGGGGAGATGGAGACAGGCAGATCCTTGGGGCTCACTGGCTGGCCAGCCCCGCCTAAATGGCTATTTAGGGCTATTTTGGACTATTGAGAAACCCTATCTCAAAAAAAAAAAAAATTAGTAGGAACTAGGCAGATGACTTGGGGATCAAGTTCTTGGTCTTCAAGCATGAAGCACCTGATAATGGATTCCCCAGCATCTGTGTGAAAAGCCGGGCTTGTGGCACTTTCCGCATTAGGAAGGAGTGAAGGGTGTATCCGCGGAGTCGGCTGGCCACTTAGTTCTCTGCAATCTCTAAGCCCCAGGTTCAGACCTACCTCAGAAAATACAGGTGAAAGCAAATGAGGAAGGTATCCAATGTTGAACTCTGGCCTGGACACAGCTACGTTCAAACACACACACACACACACACACACACACACACACACACACACACGTCACCTCAACACATGGACTCTACACATACATGTATACGGCACACACAAAATTACTAAGGATTTTCAAAAGAATTTCAGTATTTTTCAATTTAGCATTGCTTATGTGAAAATAACCTGTTATTTCTTGTTTGCTGGCTCTGCTGTGTCTTCCTCTCAGTTCTGGTACATTGTAAGCGGTCACAAATATTGGTCTCCCTTTAGAAACACTAATACTGCCTCCAGCAAAGCACAGACCCACTTGTTCTAATTACATCCAGAACACTGATTTGATCAATATTATATTGTTGTTTAAACATTGCTGCTTCAGTGAATCAATATTAATTGTTCCATTCGTTCAAATTAATTTGAAGCTACTTAAGAGATGAACATATCTATCTGTTAAACATTTAAGGTAGACCTAACTGAAAACTTAGAGTCCAGAAGCAGTGGGACAATCCTGTCTGCTCTTCCTGGGGTGATTTTCACGTCCTGTTTGACTCTTCACCTAGTAAAATACTACTCCATTCCATCAAGTCATCGCCTCCTTCTTCCTTGACTCCTCACACTTTTCTCTATTGCTATGCAAAGTTCAGTGAGTTTGTTGAATTTGCTGAGTCTCAATAGCAAATACAGATTGATTACCCAGTAAGTCCCAAATATGGCTATGTGGCAGTGCGTCATTAAGATGTGCTCTAGCAATTCCCCTCTTGAATACCAAGGAAATGAAATGAGTTAGAGCCGTGGTTGTCAACCTTCCTGATGCTTTGACCCTTTAATACAGCTCCTTGTGCTGCAGTGAAACCCCAACCATAAAATTATCTTCATTACCACTTTATAAAAGCAATTTTGCTACTGTTATGAAGCATAATAGGCATATCTGATATGCAGACTATCTGATAGGCCACCCCTAGTAAAGGGTTGTTTGACTCTCTCAAACGGGTTGCAACTCAAAGGTTGAGAACCACTGAGTCAGAGAGATATTTGCACTACCATGTTTATTGCAGTATTGTTCACACTTGTCAATGTAAGTGTCCATCAGTGGAAAGATAAATAAAGAAAAACTGGTGTGTATACAATGGAAGACTAGTCAACTTAAAGAAGGAAACTCAATTTTTGACAAGGTAGATGAACCAGGGGGAGACTGTGTTAAGTAAAAGAATAAAATGGAATATAAATATTACAAACATTAAGGTAATTGTCTTGAGTTAGCCTTTCTTAATTTATACATGCTTTGCATATAAGTAGAAAACTAAGAACATAAATACATAGTAATTATCAACTAGAATAATTTTAAATTTTAGTATATGAAAGAATTAAAAGAGTTTGGATGGTGAGATAAAATCATAACGATTTCAGGATATAAAAAAGTCTTGAGTAGAGGATTTGGGTAATATGAAATGAAGCTGTTGCTCCTGAGGTGAAGCAGTATGGGTGGTAATAAATAGGTTATATACTACAGGTAAGAATTTAAAAAGATGACTGACTGGGACAGAAATGGGGAAATGCATCCAAAAAATAAGATGCACCCATTAAACTGGGGGTGGCAGAATATAAGGGCAATGTCCTAGGGAGCAAAAGAGTGCCTAGAGTTTTGCATTTTTTAGAAGAACCAGTCTACTGATCCAAGATAAGGTATATTATGAGAGAGGGGGGCGGGGGAGAGGGAGAGGGAGAGAGACTAAAATAAACACAAGTGTAAAGCATTTGGCATTGGTGTGTGGTTATAAAAACATCTTAGGCAAATATCTGATGTCCTACATAATCTGAATTTGTATTATTTGGCTTTATTTTCTTTTTTTAAGATTGATTGATTGATTGATTGATTGATTGATTGATTATGTATAGTGTTCTGCCTGCATGCCTGCACTGCAGGCCAGAAGAGGGCACCAGATCTCATTACAGATGGTTGTGAACCACCATGTGGTTGCCGGGAATTGAACTCAGGACTTCTGGAAGAGCAGCCAGTGCTCTTAACCTCTGAGCCATCTCTCCAGCCCTTGGTTTTATTTTCTTAAGTATTTTTGTTGGTGATATAGCATATATCTCATTATGTAAGTAAAGCAATATATATTAAAATGTGAGTATAGCCGGGAGATGGTGGCGCACGCCTTTAATCCCAGCACTCGGGAGGCAGAGGCAGGCAGATCTCTGCGAGTTCTAGGCCAGCCTGGGCTACAGAGTGAGTTCCAGTACAGGCTCCAAAGCTACACAGAGAAACCCTGTCTTGAAAAAACCAATAATAATAATAATAATAATAATAATAATAATAATAATGTGAGTATAAAACATGGCTAAGCAATTATAATTTCAAATTTATTTTATGTTTTAATCAAATAAAATAGTATTGTGCTATAATTCAAATCTGAAGTGAACTTTCACACAATTGTACATTCCTTATGTATATACAAATCTGTATAGAAATACATTTCTGACCCATACATAGCTGTACTATTTTCTTACTATAAGAAAAAGACCTTTCTGACTTGATCATTTCAGTGTCTCCCTTATATATTCAGAGAACAAACTCAAAAGTGTTAATGCAGATGCACAGGGTAAGGCTATGGAAAGCTGCTGTATATGAGAAACTGTTGCCTGTCTCATTTTATTTTCACTAGTGAAATCTCATGTAACCATAATGAACAAACGTTCTATGTGAACAAACATTATATTGAAATATTTTAGGATAACAATTAGTGCATCATTACATCTTGACATATCCCAGGTGTCATGTTTTTCCTAAAATACCCCTGCCTCTGAGCTATTATTTCCTCAAAATCAAGAATACCCTAACATCACAAGTATCCGCTGCCTTTCAACACCTTACATTTTCTATTACCGTACTGTCTAATATAGTTATTGTCTCATTTCACTCTAAGTACACTGAGGGCTTCTGGGACAGTGTGTAGCCTCATGCCTTCAGTCATGAAGCCTGATCCAGCATCTGTACTCAGAGAAATCTGCTCTTAACACAATGTGTTGCTCTCTTCTGGAATAAAAGAGAACATATCAATTCACTGTTCTGAAGAGCATGTATTCACTCTACCTATGACTTCATCCAGGGAAAATCCAAATTTCATTTCTTCCACAAGGCTTTTCCAGTGTTGCCTTCCTTATATGTCCAAGTAATATCTTGAGGAAACTTTTCAAGCAACCAGACTATAAACGTCATTCTATTTTCTTTCACAGCCAAAAAGTTTCAAAGAGAATCATAAAAGTATAATAATAGAAAGACACTTAAAAATCAGCTGGGGATTACTGAAGTTTTAAAATCAAGAAAATAGGACTTTGGAAATGTTGCATGGCTTGCTTAAAAATCACATAGTGAGGAGGAGCGTCGGAGGCTCCAAATTTCCAAGATAAATTTTCGTTTTAAAACATCATTCTAAATTTGCTCTCTGGCAAATTTTTATTTTACTGACCATTCTATCTTCACTCAAACTCCCAATGTCAACACCACCTCTCTAAGTCGTGACCCAGGGATCATTACAAGAACAGCCAGGATTTCCCAATATCCCCAAATGTTCTCTGCCACACTTCCTGTTGTCTCCCTACTTTTTAATTTAAAATTTTGCATGAACTTCATACATGAACAGTCTCTATCACTCACTCCCCTCACTCCCTCCCAGTTCCTCCCATTGCTCACCCTTCCCTCCCCAAACTCCTGATCTCCTCTTTAATTATTACTGTTACATGTCAATCTATATCTATATAAGCATGCACATTTGTATACAACCTCCTGAATCTGTTCAACAATGCACATATGAACATGTATCCAGGACAGACAACTTTGGATCAGACAACCTACGTAGCCCCGAAGGAAAGTGACTGACCCTTTTTCAGCAGCCCTTGACCACCTGTAGCTCTTCATCTAGAAATGACAGCTTCTCTTTGCAACATACAGAGCTAAGGACAGAGATAACTGGTCAAAATTCAAAGAATAAGTGGTAGTGGTGTGCCCAAGCCCCAAATGACACATCTGCAATGCAACCCCCACACCTAAGGCTCAGAGAAATTAACAGAAGGGAAGAAGAGATCTTAAGAGTCAAAGGCTTAGGATGCATACTGCTAGACAGTGTCTCCTAAACATTGACAGGAAAATGCACACATGAAACCTCAACAATATGGATGCCTGAACAAAGTCAGCACAACGATAATAATGCCAGTTGATGTACCAAGTACGTTTCAAACAGGCTTTATTCCTCATTCCAAAGCAAATCTTTGGTCATCAATATGCTCTCTGCCTTTCTAACTCACTGCTTAGATAACCCCTCATAGACAGATCATTCCAAAACTCCACCCCAATAATCTTATTTCCTTTTAAATCTACTTTCTTCATCTTTCATTTCCATGATCTCACTTTGTGAATCATCGTTCTCTCTGAACTGAACTAACACTTCTCAGAGTGCATATTTCTTCTCATGGTCCCATCTATTTTCTACTCACCCACTGTTCTAGTTACTTTCTGTTGCTGGGATAAAATTATGACCAAAGCCAACCGAGAGGAGGAGAAAAGAGTTCATTTGGCTTGCATATCTAGATCACAGTCCATCACTGAGGGAAGGAACTCAACCAGGGCCGGAATCTGGAGGCAAGAACTGAAGCAGAGATCATGGAGGAACACTGCTTATTGCATTGCTAGGCCCGTTTTCTTCTACAACCCATGACCAACTGCCAAAGGTACTACTACCCAAAGTGGACTAGGCCCTCCCACCACCATCATTAATAATAATAATAAAAAAAAATACCCCACAGACATGCCCAAAAAGCAATGTGATGGAGACAGTTCTTCAGTTAACATTCCCCTTTCTCAAATGACCCAGTCTGTGTCATTGACAAAATCTACTCAGCACCTGCATGCTGAAACTATATGTAGTTACTTATAGTTTTCTTTTTTAAACTTATTTTTAAACATTCACTTGAAAACAAAACGATAGAATTCTTATGTGGCAAGTACTTTATAGGTATTACTTCACTTAATCTGCACACTGATCTTGGAACACACTTGCTAATTCACTAGTTTTATAGTTGCAAAAAGTGAGTTTCCAAAAGATTTATTGCGTCCTAAGATTACAAACCAGCACGTGGTGATGACAAGGATTCAAACCAAAGAAGCCTGGCTCCAAGTGCATATTGCCTTTGGGAGGCTGTCTGCAGAAAGCTAAGCTTGCCATGTGATTGTTATTTCAAATAATCCTCATCTTTAAAAAATTCTGCACTAAAGAATTGGATGTCAGGCACAGCACCTCACAGATGGTAGACATCCAAACTTTGATATCAACAGCACGGCCAGGCCTTATCCCTCACAATGCAGAGGAGAAAAACATTTCGCTGAGGGCTCTGAACTTTATCTTGAGTGGTTTTGTATGGCTGGACTCCTGAACTGCCAAAGGCACAGTTGACTGTCCAAGTGAATGGAGGGCTTCATCCACAGGATCTGTCAGTTGGAGGTGCCCAATAATTTGCCCATAGAAGATTTTAAGCTTTTTGTCTGTCTTTAAGTCTCTCTTTTGGTTTTAAGTAACTGAACATTTTATACAGTTAAAGAAAGAAAATCATCATCCCCAAATCCAACATATAGAATATTGTACATGAGTATAAGTACAGATTTATTTCTAGTCAATTAACATATGTACACATGCACACATACATACTTTTAGATGTACATACAAATGTATCATGGGACATTATATATGTGTAGACAAACTCAAACATGTTTGGATCTTTTATTCCCCCTCCATTGTTTCTCAATAGCATTAAACAATCCTTTTGTGTGTTTTTAAAATGATACATAATCGCTTATCTTTCCAATGGGTGTCAATTTTATTAGCTACCCATTCACTCAACTCTTTTTTTCAGTCAAAACTTCTTAGTAGCGGCTTTGC
>CABHPP010121366.1:20249-52769 GCA_902168425.1 Peromyscus attwateri
GAAGGAAGGAAGGATGGAAGGAAGGAAGAAAGAAAGGAAGGAAGAAAGAAAGAAAGATGTAAAAAGAAGACAGAACATTTTTGGCTCAGAATAACTGATTTCAAACAAAGTGGCAACCTTAAGTTACTTCATATAGGTGACATCCAATATATAAAAATGACTTAAATTTATATAAGGATATTTTACAAAATGAAAATGCCAAATGAGTGACTCCAAAGCAAAACAAACAACTGGGGGGGGCGGGGGTAGATATATAAACAAATACCGTATTAGATCCCAAAAGCCATAGACCATGAGAAAGCTTCATTCAATAAGACCAACACCAGTATGAGATGATTGAGGCACTCACCCAGGCAATAAATTTAAGGAGCTACTTCAAAAATTATCATAACTTAAGAATGTTATATTTTAATACTGTATTTCAAATTTTAAAATTAATTTAACAAACTCAAGCTCAAGAAAATGCCCAAATTCTAAAGAAAGCCTGGTCAAACCCACACATTCTTTATCAACTTCTTATCCAGAAATAAAGAAGAGAGTAACTTTTATTAGGAATACTGTAACCTAATTCAGCCTGGATTTAAGAGAGTGATTAGTGGCCTCACCGCCCCAGGCAGATACACTAAATTACATTGCTAGGAGACAGAAACTACTAAATGAAAATCACATTTAGGATGAGACTCATCAAGCTTGGGTGGGAGCTACTAGTCCAGAGAGGAAGCAGAGAAGAGTCAGGGCAAAAGTAGCTAAGGTTTCAGAGGCATTATTTTGTCTTAGAAATGTCAGCTCTGGCTACTTTTCCATCCCTAAAACAATTCCTATGCCAATAGGAAGCTGCTTATTAAATAATCTTTCTCCAGAAAGCAAGTCTTTCCAATCATCTTCAGAACTGCTCTGGAGTAAATTGGATACCACATGGGAACAAGTTGACCCAACTGCCCTCAAACTCTGGCCGTTGGTTGAAGTCACTGTATGCTTGCTGTTCACTTTTCTCTCCTCTTTCCTATGAAAATGTTTATTGCATGCGTATTTTGGTCTACAAGCTTAATTTGGATGTGATTTTTGGGGGACTGTTTAGATTTATCATGTAGCTACAGACTGCACACCTATTCAGAGCAACATATAAGCCAAACAAAAGTAAGTTAGGTCATCCAACATCACAATGTTGGAACTGAGTACAAAAACTAAGACACTGATTTATCAAGCTTTGAGGAGACAGTAAGTATTTTCTCAAATCGTGTGTTGTACTGGATTAGAACTGTCATCTGTTTTTAAAATATTGTGTAAAAATTAAGAGTGATTCTAGATTCCTTGTTATTTGTGGTGGAAGTGTCTTCCCTGTGCAGGCATCTGAGTTAGTCTAGGTGTTTTTATGAGGTCAACCTTCCACTCCCTGTTTTTTCCATTCCTCTCCACTCCACAGCACTAAGGCTAGAATTCAGGACTAGGCATCTAAAGTGTTTATTTTCCTGGCTATTTTCTCCTGATCACCACACTCATACATTTTCAGTAGCTAGAACAAATGATTTTTAATTTAAAAAATAAAAATTTATCAGGTGGTAGAATAACAATAGAAAGAAATAGGGAAAATTGACCTCAGTGATTTCTTAGACAAAAGAAAGTTTAAAGCTCCCAAATACTTAATTTGTTCCAGGAATACTTTGAGTATTTGATATGTTCTAACTGGGAACTGTGGTAATCATTATTTTAAACATAAAAATAATGTAGTACAAAGTGATTATTTTCTCTTTATTACAGGACAATTAAAAGATGGTTGGAATCCACAGTAGACAGCACAAAGAGCCAGGTACCCAAGCTTTTATTAGTACTATTTGCTAATAGCAGAAATCAGAGAAACACTGTAAAATGAATTGACTCAAAAAGCATCCAAGACCACAGTAAAGGAAGACAGTGTGCCTGGAGATAGGAGGAATGGTAAATGCAGCAGGATGAACCCATGACGCTTTGTAATTCACGTTTCACAGAGGTCCACATTGTTTGCACGCAGAAGGGCCCAGTGCATAGATTCATGGGTGAGCACTGGTCAATTTTACACCACCGTAATATACTACATCCATTTTAAGAAGACCATACTTACCACCACTCCCTATTCCACCTGCATTTTCTTCCTTCCATCTCATATCCCAAACAAGCAAAAAATTCTTTCTTTAGCACATTAAGGCAAATCTTGCTTCTGACCCACCTCTTCTGCTGTTTGCTTTTAAGGATGTTCAGCTCTGTGCTGATTTTTACAAACCTTGTTTTCCTGTGACTTGTGAAATGAAAGCTACTAAGCATAAGTGCTTTCTTTTCACTATGCTTCCAGCTAAATCCTGCACAGTAAAACAAATTAAGCAGATGGCAGACTTAAATGTTTAAGATTGGGGGAAATGTATGAAGAGATCTTAGGGTAAATTAGAATATAGGATAGAATATATTGAAGTGAGATGAATCAGAGGCTAAAGTCACAGAGAATTTTAAACCTTTTAGCTTCAATGGAGATGCATGAATGATTCAGGGCAGTGACTGAAAGTGCTTTCCCATGACAACTGTGACTTTGTAATTCTTAATTCCCAAATTAGTCGTAAGCTTTATTGCATGGCTCATAGAGGCACACATGTGACCATCTTTCTCTTCAGAGTGAAAAGTGCACAGGCTCATTCATATGAGGAAAGCATGAAAGGGAAGAGGTGTGTGAGGTTTTTAAATCAGTGATGCCTGTGGAGAGTCCAGATTTAAAAGAGAAAACAATTCCCATCCCCTGAGCGTTATGGCTTCCCACATTCTGCTGCTAAGGAGCCTGCATGCACTGTACAATTTTGAGCTCTGTTAAAATGCAAATTTTCCAGGGAGCATTCAATCTCATGAGTCATTTTCAACTATGAGTAAACGGATCTAGCAGAACATTTCCTTGGGAAGGGAGAAGGCAGCCTGAAGCATGAGCCTGGGAGAGGCTTGGATTTAAAAAAGAAAAAAGGCTCAAAACTCTAGTTCTTAAGGTGGGAGATTCTAGAGCCAAAATGTGCCCATAAAATACATGTCCAGGTCTAGAATTCATTCTTATCTATTTTCTTCCAAGAGGTATTACCAATTTAATTCCATATACATAGAAAAGTTGCAAAAGAAAAAAGGCAAGAAACATAGTTAATAAGTGCCTATTGTGTACCAGATATTTTACTTTCTCTGACCATCAAACTCCCTGATGTACACAGACATGTGATTTTACAACTAATAAAACTTATAAATATTCTGCAATTATAGGTCCTCTCCATGCCAGTGGTGATGCCACCCTGGTTTCAAAGCCTCGTATGCATGCTAATATTTTAAAGCCATTAAAGAGTCCCAGGCATTCATAATGCTGATGCAGGAGGAGCAAAAGTTCAAGGCCTGACTTGGATACAGGACAAGTTCATGAGCACCACAGCCACGGTATATCCCGAATGACAGCATCTTGGGAGCACAGATAGGGTACCTATTCTCCATTGCATGTCCACACATTCAGGAATTAGGAGGAAGACATGTTGGGGAGCACTACAGGAGCACTTAGAGGTCAGAAATGGGGGAGGCAGGTATGATCATAATACACTGAATACGTATATGAGATTGTCAAAGAATGAACAAAAATTAAGAGAGAAAATTTCTGCTAGAAGTATTTGCTTTTATAACATTGGAATCTTGGCATGCCACATTCAGTTTTTCTTCTCTGTAGTTAAATTTTCTTGACATCCTGTGAGCTAAAGCAAATAACAATACACAGCTAAATTGCCATCTTTTTGTGTCTCAGACTTTGGGTGGAGAAAGAAACATTATCTCTGAAGTATAATGTACAAAGAAAGATGATGTGGGCATGCCCAGGAAAATGAAAAGCTACCTGTTAAGTGTTTGTATTACAGGAGAAAGGCTCTAATAATTTAGACTAACTGCCAAAGTACCTTGAAAAGATTGAAATAAAAGCAACGTACTTTTAAGAGCAAGGAGGGAAGAGTCACACGAATAGTCACACAGAATAGAGATGATTTCCCTGGGGAGTTGTAGAGCAACACATTTTAACGATGCTTATAACAAAAAATATAATCCTTTAGTTTGTATGAGAATGTCTGAATAGCCAAAGTGAAGAGCACAGAGAAGGCACTTTACATTTAATGGTACAAATTATCATATACATTCCCTATAGCACCTGGAATCACAGGGTTATCAAATAGGTGTTTTGTTGTTGTTTTTTGCTTGTTTGTTTGTTTTTTACAATGTATTCTCAGGGGTTATGATATATTTATTTCTGGAATACAATTCTAATAAAATATGGAGCTTTTATAAAATTGATTTCTTTCTCAGAAGTAGTAACTTTCCATGAGGTATATAAATTTAAAGATTACTGAGAAGAGAAACCTTTCTGTGGACAATGCTTCTGAATCGGTTTCAGTTTTCTCTAGTTCTTCTTGGAACACATACACAGAGCTGTCAGAGGCTGCATGCAGAAGTATGTAGTTAACATATTCATGTAAAACTGACTATGCTTCACATAATACTGAAAAGTATTTCTGAAAGACAAGAGGAGAGTTTGCTAATCCAACTGGAAAGAATGTTGTCCTTTTTTGGTTTATTTTTTGTTGAAAGTGGGAAAAAGTTTTCATATGCTATACTCCTTTTTTATTTTTTATAGAACGTCTGGTATGTTCAAATAAAACAGCAACTAAGCAAACATTTCAGGAAAAAGAGGAAAATTCATAAGTTATAGTACTAGTTTACTTAGGTGGTATATTATTAAAATCTTGAAAATATAGTTGAGAACAAATTAATTTGCCAATCTGGATATCCTGTATACAAAGGTAGGTGAAAAGATAATTTCTACCATCAAATAAATAACATATATCAAAAATAATATAGTAAGCTGTTTGAAAAACAAATGTCTGAGATTCTCCCTTCCATCTCTTGTATTCTGCTGGGGAGGCTTGCTTCTGAGATTATTGTTTGAGTTCCTAAATTTTTCATTTCTATTTTTACCTCCGTTTGGGATTTCTTTATTGATTCTATTTTTACTTTCAGGTCTTGGATTGCTTTATTTATTCTCTTCTACTGCTTGCTTCTGTTTTCATGGATTTCTTTAATGGATTTATTAACTTCCTCTTTAAGGATCTCTAACATATTCATAAAGGCTTTTATGAAGGTCACTGTCTTATGCTGTAGCTCTATGAGCTGCTGAAGATGGGGGCAGGGAGAACACAGGTGCTCTGCCATGGAGCTAGAGATGAGACCTGGGATTAGATTCTGAGAGTGGAGGGAGAAGTTAAGATCTACAGTAAGCTTACATGCTTCCCTGGGTTTCTGGCTTGTGGGTTCCCAGGGAATGCCCACTGAAGTTGGGGGCAAAGCTAAAACAATGAGACAAGGAAAGGACATCTGTTAGGGAAGGTCTTTTTGATCACAGGACACGGGGGCAGAAGGAGAGGGAGGGTGCAGCAGGTGATTTACTACAGAGCTGGTGAAAATACTGGATGATTGGATCTGGACAAAGTGGGAGAGGGAGAGGAGAAGGTCTCCAGATAACCTTCCTGCTTCCCTGGCTGGAGTGCACACAAGATAGTCTAATCACACTTTTAACCTTTCCAAACTCCTCCCCAATCCTTCACATACTTCTACCCACCCAACTCCCCCTCCAAAAAAAGCAAACATAAAACACAAGTAAACAAAACAAAAGAAGACCAACACACACACACACACACACACACACACACACACACACCCCTAAAACACATAACAGAAACCTAAATATACAAACAAAAGACAAATAAGACAAAAAAGTCCAAACAAAGCAATATGAGATAAAAAGTCTACAAAAATATCATTGAGTTTGTTTCATGTTGCCCCCTTAAAAGCATGGTAAGAAACATAAAAAGACCCAGATAGGCTTAACAACCTGTCAATAGAACAGTTCTTTAAAACTGGAAGAATACAATTAAATGTCTCATACTAATAAATATGTAACAGAAGGTGAATTCTGCTCTTAATACTGCATAACCTAACACTTTATATATTATAGTTCTCTAGCGAAATTTGGCTTCCTGTGTTGATCATGGTGTTATAATTTAAACAAAGAAGAAACAATGAGGAGTTCTTTTTACTTTAAAATTAATTCAACAACAAGAGGAACTCGTTTGTAGGTAGAATTAAAATAAAAATGTTTTAAGTATATATATCCCTTTTGAAATTAAATATAGGATGCATTTTCAACAATTAACCTCAGCTATTTAGTAAGTGGAAAACCGGTTAAACATTTTTTAATATAGACTAGAAAAATGATGTAAGCTGTTATCTGTCTTTTGTAGATGAAAAAAAATAAAATTTTAATATTTAAGGTTTTAAGTAGTTGCCTTGCTCATCCCATATCTACCCTCCTTATTTTACCTTGTGGGATTTAGTTGCATATGTTTTTTTATATAAGAAAAATGTTTTACTGATGCTCAAAGTCCAATTTATGTAATAATATTATTTTCTTTCTATGTTTGTTATGGTCAACAACCTTATTTTTCTTGCTTAAATTTTTATTGCTAAGTATTTTTTGTTATCTCTAAAACATGAACTTTCATATTTTTTTAATCTTGAATTTATCCCTGTTAACTTATCAATGATATTTAGCTGGGAATAGAATTAGAGATTTGTAGGCTTCTCTGTGCATCAGCACTATCTTTTGGTTATTTATTGTTAAAATGTTTCTGCTTATATAATATTCATAAGTTGAAGGTAATAATATAATCATAACTATTTCTAGAAATTTTACTTTTGGCAAGGTTTAGTTTCTCTGTGTCTTTATCTACAGTGACAGAATATTACATTTCAGAGAAAGATCTGTCTAAATGTACCATGGTTATTCATGATATTGCTTCAAGTTGTTCAACCCCAACTGTCTGAAGAATGAAATCCAAGATTCTCAGAGAAGGATGCTGATCTGTGTCAATTTCTACAGCCTGATCTCTCACCATATGATGTTTCATATACTTTGTGCCAGAAACATAATACCTTTTTTAAATCCACTGAACTATCCATGTTGTTTTTACACTGTAAGCTCATTATTCTCTTCTTCATGTCAAAATGTTTATCCCTGCAAACTTTATTAACTTCCCAATTTGTTTCAACACTAAAGCATTAATCGAATTTTTATTTTTACTCTGGTCGTTGCCCAGCAAAATCTGAGTGACCTGATTATGCTTTCCCCATAAGTCAATCAACTCTGATGCTGTTGGACCTCAAGCTTCTTGGTATTAGAACCTCTCTGTTCCCTATCATGTCATGTGACACCATGGACAAACAGCAACTTATATGTAAGCTGAATATTGAAATGGGTAATATCTTCAGATAATGCTAGATAAACAAAGCAGAGTTCCTTTTATCTATAAGCCCTGAACCAAAATTCAAACTTACATACTCTGTGATACTCAGAGGCAGCTAAGCATTTGATAATATGAATATTCCAATATTATGAACAGGAAGCACATTTTCCACATTTCCTCAGAGAAGGAAGAATTGTGTGTGTGTGTGTGTGTGTGTGTGTGTGTGTGTGTGTGAAAGCACCCATTGACATATTTTTTATTTACAAATAGCAAGACAGCAATTTTCTGCAAAAATATTAGTAAGAACCAACACTATTAAAATTTGTAAAATTACAATGTTGTCCTTTACTCTGGAGTTTCAAAAAGCACATTCCAACTTATTTTTTTATCTTTTCTTATTTCTGAGTTCAGAAAAAATTAATAGGGTAAGAGGAAATATAATTTCAAGACAGAAGTGTATGTATAATGTTAGGAATTAGTTAAGTGATAATTGGAATAAAAATTACACTTTTTATTTTCAAAAGTAATTTCAAATCTATAAGTTAATAAGTATTTTGCTTTGTTTTGTTTTGTTTTGCATTTCTTATGAGGTCTTTGTTACATTAATGTTTTAAGAATACAGTAGATTCTATTATTGCCTTTCTATTATTAGGAACTACATTGACATTGTGCCTGGTCACTGTGAAGCATGAAACCACTTTTTTTTAATATCTACTTAATCTATTTATTTGTCTGCCCAATTGTTCAGTAAATGTGTAATAAGTACTTTACCCAGCCTTGAGTTAATGTTTGGCAACGTGATTACAATGGTAACTGTTCTAGTTTCCTCTTTTGCTGTGAAAAACATTCTAACTAAAATAAACACGGGGGAGAGAGGATTTCATTGGCTTACCCTTTCATAGTTCACCATTAATGGAAGTCAGAGCAGGAATTTAAGACAGACACTTGAAATAGAATAGCTTTTCCTGGCTCACTCTCTGGACCAGCTCACTCAGGTTCATGTTCCACTTGCTTCCTTATATAGGCAAAAACCACTGGAGAGGGAATGGTCCTGCCCATAGTAGGCTGGGCTCTCCCACTGAAAGACCCTAACCCTTCAGGCTTACACCCCCAAGCCTCAGGAGAATAAGGAACTAAAAAGAAAGCTAGTTCCAAGGGCAAGCTGACTCAACCATTATTCAACCACCCCTGCAACAATGTAACAATGTAAAGAGATTTCTGTTAAGAGATGTGCTCAACTGTGACTGGGATAGTTGCAAGTGTTCCAGGAAGGACCACTGTGACCTTTGTTTAAACTCCACTCCCGCCCTGATACCCCCCTTGAGGTTTCAGGAAAAATGTGTACACTGACGTAACTATACCCCCTCTGTGATCACTCTGTAACCAGACCATGATCTTATGAAATTAGCCTCTAGACATAAATCAATCGAAACAAAATTGTATGGGAATTGTAATCTTATGGCTTTTGTGGATTTTTCCTTTAAAAGTGCCTATGTGACTGTAGTGCGATGCGACTCTTGCTCTTTGGAGCTGAGTTTGCCCATCTGTACAGTTGCTTCAATAAACGCCTCTTGCTGTTGCATCAACTGGACCGGAGTCTGGATTCTTGGGGTGCCCACTCGAAAAGATAGTACCCTGCGTCTGGGGTCTATCACCATATCAGTTAGCAATCAAGTCTATAATCCACAATCATGCCCAGAGGCATATCTGAAAAGGACAATTGCTTAATTGATACTTTTTTTTTTCCCAACTGATTTGAAGATGTGTCAACTTGACAGTCAATGCTAGCATTAGGGTACTAAGACACTTAAACAATAACACTATTAAATATTTAGCCTAGATATGCAAATAACTATTATGCCAGAAAATGGTCAGTTAAGGAAAGCACAGGGCCTATGGGAATAACTCTTTAACAAGGGCGTTATTCCATGTACATTTGGGAGGAGCACTTAAACGATGCTAACAAATTTGAAAGAAAAATTATTTGAGGAGGACCGATAAAATAAGTGCTTATACCATGAAGTGGTATACTTATACTATCAACTATTTAGTTAGGTCCCTGGTGAGTTTACTTCCCTTCACTAAGATAAAGAATGTAATATCAGGTCAAGGAAATAATTTCAATGAAGTCTAACTTCTTGTATCAAAAAGGGCATTGGGGCTCCCTACAAGGTATGTAGAGAATGGGAAGTTACATGTATGAGCATAATTGACAGGTGTTATACTTCAAATTCCATCTCAGTGTGACTGACAACTAAGGGAAGCTCCCTGTGTAACTTGCAGCCAGCTACACCACTGAAGAGGAGACGCCTCCCTTTCACAGCTATTACTTACTGCTCATACAACCACAGAGACAGGGACAGGGGTCTCTGGGTCTTGTTTTGTCCATCAGAGAGTCTCATAAAACTTTCAAGTTTCCTGAGCTTCCATCTTCTCCTTCCTTGAGGAGATTTTCATTGGAGAAAGAAAGGATACCTAACAAATATAAAATGTCAGATGAATATTGAAAAAAATAGTTCAGAAAAAAAGGGAGCAGGACAGGGCGTAGGAGAAAGAAGGCATCACAAAGTCAAAGAAAACCTCAAAATGTCTGCATGTAAAACATCTGTGAGGGAAGAGATGAACTGTGGGGGATCAGAGAGCAAGGAAGCAGAGAGAGTAAATGAGTCCATTTTCCGTGGATTACAAAGCAAAACATAGGTTCAGATACAAGTGACTTTCCCAAGTTCAAAGATGAGTTGTTGTAGTCCATTGCTGAATCATAGCATCCTGGCTTCCAGCCTGAATTTATTGTATTCATATGGGTGAGTGACTAAGAGTCATCACTGCAGAGAGACTAAATAAGTCCAGATCTGTTTCATAGGATTACTCATGGTGTAACCTTAGGATAAATAAGACACTTGAGCTTTAGCAGACCAAAGTAGCATACCAAAGGAAAGTGTAATTACTAACAGTGCAGTGAATTGTGGTAGCAGGTTACAACAGATGCCTTTCCCCCAACCGTGAAACATATTCCAGCCTAATATTTTCTGATGCAGTTTCTGTATTAGTTACCTTTATTTCTGTTCCAAGAAGCAGCTTAGGGATGGGTGGTTTATTTTGGGCTTACAGCTAGAGGGTGTGGACCGTCAGATGTCCTCTTTTGCCAGCCTGACAGGGTGTAGAATCATTGAGAAAACAAAGCTCTAAGAAAGCTTTTGATACAGTTTCTAGCTTGAGTTAGTTGAGATAAAAAGCACCACTCTAGTGTGGGTGGCATGTTCCACGGGTTGAAACCCTAGACTGATAAAAAAGGAGGAAGCAAGCTGCACACCAGCATTCATTTCCATTTACTGACTGTTTCCTGAGTTGCCTCAACTGTTTCCAGTCTGATATTCCCACCATAAGAGACTGTAGCATAGGATTAACCCTCCTTCTTTAACTTGTCTTTGTCAGGTATGTGGTCACAGCTTAGGAAAAGTAACTAATGCAGCACCCTTCCTTTACATTTGGGATGACTCTGTGATTCACATTTTAGCCAATCAAACATGGTCAGAGTTTCTGCCATTTCATAAGTAGATGGTAAGAAGTCATGACACACCAATGTCACTTGAAACTGTGTGAGAACATTCTGCTCTTCAGCCCCAGCTGATCTCTTAGATGATAGTCAACACCAACCTTAGCCACACAAAAAAGGCATCTTTGACAACCATCACAGCATGAGATGCAATTATTTGTAGTTCTGTTAAAGCCCCTATCTGAGAATCTAGATATCTGAATGAATCATGAGGAATTATTATGAATTACTGGTCATTCTTGCCAATTTTTCTTAAAATATTTGTATATGTTTGTTTTAGATATTAAAAGAAAACAGGCTAATCATTCTTTTGGTATTATAAAATAGTTGATTACTTCTGACTCTCACTCATGAACTCTCTTAGAGAATTGTTTTTGTTAATATCTAATGACTACAGCTCCCATTTGATGTTAAGGGAATGAGTAACTAAATTTACTCTTAATTGTAAAGACATTTTACCAACTCTAGGAAAAAACAACTATTTTATAGCCTATATCACACAAAAACATTGAATATACATATTTTAAATTAACACTTTTGCCATAGCTTTTTGATTATTAAAATATTAACCCAAGCATAGTGCTGAACAAGGATAAAAGTATTAACCCCACCATAAATGCTTTATCTTAAAAAAATATATAAATAATTTGGTTACACCCACTGGTAAAACACACAGAACATTTTATTTTTTTAATTCCTTATTATTCCAGTTTTATTTTAGGTTTACTACACCTTTTGATATGTCATACATCTTTATTATGTCATTTTAACTTTTCCATAATATCATCTTTTTCAAGTTGTTGATTTCATCAATTCATATTATTTAAAGTATTCAGCCACTTCAAAACATTCATATTTAATGTCTTAACTTATGCTGATAAAAATCTTGTGTTTCTGATAGTATTTAATTAAGCAATCATTCCCCAACATCTTCATAAACATTAAATGCACTCTTTTGAACAACTTATGTTTGACACATTGTAATATAATCATTTGTCCTTACAATGTAAGACCTGCCTACATTTTCATCACTTTTTCTGTAGTAGTGCCATATTTTTCCGTGTCAGTTTTACACTTGTAACAAAAATTGGAAATGCTAATTTTTGCCATGTTTTCAAATGGTTTACAGGATTTAAGCTATGTTTTTCATTTTGATAAATTTGATATGAATAAGTGTTTAATTTGAAGTAGCCAGGAACAATCATGTGCTAGCTAACCTTGTTAATTTAATTGTGCAGCCAGTTTTAAATATCTCAATTTCAGTTCTCCCAGTGTATATACTTAGAGCTGTTATGATAGATAATAATCAACTATAAGCATCTGAGTGGTCACAGAGTCTCCATCTTTGAGTCAAATCTTATCATTAATGTAAACTAATTGAATTTAATAATATCATTTATGTATAAAATAATTCAAACTCCCAGGCTGTAATACTACACAATGCTGAGTGTAATTTCAACCCTGACAAAGTGTTTGGGAAAGTTACAGGTCCTGTTCATGGTTCCTTCTATTTTGCTTTGGGCAAATCTGGGGGATTCTGTATTTCTATGTTTACTGAGGTGCTTCTTGAGTTCCTTAATTTAATGAGTATTTTGTCCTCATGAAGTAACAGTTGTGGATTTAGAAATAGGAACCCTTCCTATAAAGTAATTTTCTTTACCTGCCATGTTACTCTTAGAAAATAACATCTAAAGAAACCTTAATGATCAGAGACATTTACAACTGGGCATCTCTCCATTGTTTCTAAAGGCTGTTTCTTGATAATTATATTTCCATTCAAGATCAACTCAGTGTGATAAGAGAATTCTGTGCACAGACCATAGCTTGTGTGTGCTCTCTCTCTCTCTCCCTCCCTCCTTCTCTCTTTTACACACTTGTAGTATGTTCAAGAATTCACTCATATTTCCTGCATTCAAGTAATTTCATTATTCAATTATTCATTAAATCAACTCAGAAGAAAATATTTTTATTCTCAATAAAAGTAATTTAACAGTCAATTAAAAGAAAATTTTGTTATTGGTATACATAGGCAAATATTGATAGGAAGTACTTGAAACAGATAGGCAAAGTAAACTTCTTGAAATGAGATTTAGTGGAAAAAAGACAATGCATAGTGAATCTCATGGAAGCATTATTTCCTGGCTTGCTGGTTACTTTCTCTTCTGGCATATCAGCCTTTGCTGCACAGTAGGCACAGAGCTAGTGGCATATCCTTTGCTTCAAACATCAAACATTTACCACCAGAAAGTACTGGGAACAGATTTCTATAGCTCAACTTGAATTTCCTTTTTAATGACTATTTTGTCCTCATTCACAACAGCGATGGGTTCAGAAATAGGAACTAAACTTCTTGATCACCAAACAAAACCACTTCAGGTATTTGGATCAATCCAATGAGATATCTATAGTGGATTCTAAACACCTTTCATTTGTCAGCAAACTACTTTCTCCTTAGAATTTAAAACTTTGGTCCCACTGAACTTAGACACTACTTATTTAATAGTGTAGAGTTGATATTCTCTTCATAAAATGTACAATGAGCAGCATAGAATTTTTGGGCAAGAGAGACAAACTATTATTGGCCAAGAGTCTAGACTTTTACCCAGTTGATCTGAGTCTAAACCCTGACATTTCCTCTTAGGATCTGTGTGCCTTGGGCAACCAACAAACTTTTCTGGTGTCAATTTTTGCTCCTATAACATGATGACAATAGCGCTTTGTATATAAGGTTTTTCTTTTATTCTAAATTAATTATGTAAAGCAATCATCAAAAACAATTATTTTCAGTTGTCATATCTTATACTTAATGAAATATGCTAAGATAGTTTCTGACTAAGCTGGAAATCCAAAATGAACATTCTAAAGTTGATTATAATTTTTTTGTTTCTTGAATTTTACTTGAACTTTCGTGGTTGTGTTTTTTTTTGGTTGTTCGAGACAGGGTTTCTCTGTGTAGCTTTGCACCTTTCCTGGAACTCACTTGGTAGCCCAGGCTGGCCTCGAACTCACGGAGATCCGCCTGGCTCTGCCTCCCGAGTGCTGGGATTAAAGGCGTGCGCCACCACCGCCCGGCTGAACTTTCTTTTAAAGAGTGAATTTAATCTACTCAATGAGTAATTGGAATAATTTTATAGTCTTTTAAGCCCAAATAAATCATGTATTTTTTTTAATCTCATACATCTCTACCAAACGTGAAGATTGTCATAGACCCAACAATGACTTCCTTATGTGTGACCACTGAGCAAGTACTTAAATGAATGATTTGCAAACCAGCTCTATTAAGTTTAGGAACATCAAATATCAATGAATTATGCTGGTTCAGGAACCACCAACAAGAAAATAGTTATCCAATATTAAGAACTGACTTGTTTTATTTGACCCTACATATACCTTGTATTAAAAATGACAGTATACAGGAAGTAGTACTATGGGAAAATATTGGAATTTTAAACCTTGCTTAAACTGAAGAAGTTACTGCCTGAGAACAACTAGCTAAACTAATGTCAATGTCATTGCTTCTTAAGGTTCATAAATAATATTAAAGTTACATATTTTCTCAATTCTCTTTTCCCCAAATAAGGAGATGAACATTTTTTATATCCTCCGTATTGCTCAATGAATTTAACTACTTTGTGAGTTTATAAAAAGATTTATTATTCATCATGGTTTGGTTCAAACATATTTCCCCCAAAGAGATTAAAAACTTACACAAAAGTATATTTATCATGTGAAAAGCTATGTATCTTATTGTTAGAAATATTATAAAGGCAAGTTCCCATGAGTTTTTTAGTCCCAAAGCTCAGGATTTATCATCGCCAACTTTCTGATTTAGCATCTATGAATATGGTAGTTTCATGAGACAGTAAAATACATTTTTCTCCAGCCAAGATCCATCCAGGAAAGAGAAGCAATTTTAGATATTTCATGGAGAGGTTTTAACACAGAGAAGTGGTTACATTTGATAAAAGAGCTGGAAGCTGAATGGCTGATAGTGAATCAATTTAGAGGTTAGTAACAGCATAAAGTCCTCATGATCCCCAAGGATAAAGAAAAGAAGTGGTTATACACTGTAAGTTCCCGTGATTGGCCGGTCCTAGCTTGAAATCAAAGAGCAGTTGATGAAACCTGAGATGTGTGGCTCCTGTGTTAACAAACCAGAGGAAAAGGGATACAGAACTGGAGATTAACTGGCAGTTATCACTTACTAGGACACTGAAGAAATTACTCGAGCTGTAGCATGGGTGATGCAAAGACAGCATCAATACAATCGGGGAAGTTTGGAAAGGGTAAAGAAGGACACACAACACAACACAAGACACAGAAGCAGAGTATCTGACGTGGTCCCAGGGTCTGATGTTTGCACACTTTTCAACTTCTTGGCAGGCTTACTAACTAGAATGAAAAACACAGTTTCTACTTCTGTGTTTCTTCAAGAAAGCAATGGAGATACCTACAGGGCGAAAATGAGCACCACTGGAATTGTCTGAGTTTTCTGAAACGGCAATTAAGGGTCGGACTGAGCCATGATGCCAGCTCTGATTGGCTGTAGTCCTAATGATTCTGGGAAATGACATAAAAAAGAAACATGCCCACAGAAATATGCTTCTCCCTGTACTGATGGGAGCAAAAATAAACTGCTTAGCAAATCTTTCCCTTATCCAGGAGATACAATTCTCCCCTGTCACTTTTGAGAGCCAATTTTCTCTTGTCTTCTGTCGGCTATGAATAGATTTTAGGAGTACAATGTTGTTAGCTGAAATATGCTATTCGGTTTGACACAGTGAATTTGCTCTATTATTTCCTATCTTACTTTAGAATTGCTTACTCTTCTACCTCAGTTTCTTAACCTTCCCCAGGTAAGCTATCTGTCCAGTATTTGAATTGTTTTATTAACTTCAATGCCTCACCCATCTTTCCATGTTAGCTGCCTCATAATGACTTTGAATGATACTGTTAGCATTCCAGTATGTTTTTAAAATTTGCATGACTAGAATTAACTTTAGTACAAACACATAATATGACTTAGCAATTACTAACTGCCTCTTCTGGCTGCTCAATTTCTTTAATTATACTAATTGGAAGTAGTCCAGGATAAAATATTTTATTAAATTTTATATTAGTAATCTAACATTTCAAGATCTTCTATCACTAAACTATTTTATGTGAAATAAAAAGCTAAAATGAGGTTGCAGGAAAAAATGTAACCTTTCTATATTGCTAGTAAATGTGACACATTAGAAAAATGACAATATGTATTTCCCATAAATTTTCTGTAACTTTACTGATAATCAAACAGATATGCATTTGGAGCAGATAAGCCCACAAATAGTATTATACTTCTGTCATGAAAATAATTTTTGATAGGCTCTTTTTTAAGGGATAAAAATCTTATATGCGTGCTCAAAAATTCTAGGAAACACTGAGTCCATAAGCTGGAACAGAAAATCTGTTGCTTCATTATAGAAATTCTGAGTAAATGCTCTTGTATTCAGTGCTGGCTTTGGAAAAGGGATTCCTGACAAAAGGAAGATCATAGAGCTAAGAGACATCACCCAGATGACAAACAGAAAAAGAGTGCTTGTAAGACTTAATCATTAAGATTCTAGAAGAGAAAAAAAAAAAAAGCATCTCTCTGACAATCTGAATTGCACATAGCAATGCATCATGGGAGTTTATGAATCTTAGTTCATCAATGCCAGCAGAAGAAAGGGTTAGGTCATTGCAACTGTACCCCAGGTTAGTGGCTATTCGGACATGCTCAGATCTAACTAGAAGAAAAATTCAAAATTAAGGTGTTAGACATTATTGGACTTTCATTTTATGTGTGTCCTGATGACAGTTAACAGAAAAAAGACCAGTAAAGCTAAATATAAACTGAAGGTATGACTGAGTCCAAGAGAGAACACATTACAGGGGTGTTACAGAAGAAGAAAAAAAGCAAGAGGTGTCTTTGTGGCATCAAAGTTCATTCATTTTCTCTATGGAGTGTAACACACTTTTACTATAGACTACTTTATTATGGTTGAAATTATAACTATTTTTAAAAAATAGTAGGGAATCTTTTGTTAATATTGTTTCAAAAATAGCCCTTTATGTCAGAGTTCTTGAAGGACAACCTCCCTGGATATAACATATGCAGACATGTTTGGCAAATAGCTAACCGAGTTCATTTATTTATAAATATTTCTGTCCCACAAATACATTTTTAAGCTACTAGCCTTTCAACACCTAATACCATCTGTTACTCAAGAGCCCATCAAATTGTGTAGAGGTGAAGTAAAGAATGTGAACAGATATTTAATTCCAGGGCACCCCTACACACACTGGCCATTATATTTGCCATGACATTTTTAGAGTGGATCCCCTTTCAATGGACAGAAAACTCACCTAACACAGGGCCTCATAGTCTAGATATTGTAGTCCCTAGATCTTAAAGTGTGCATATTTCATGCAAGTCCTAAAAAGAAGTTTAAACATGCTTTCTATAGAGACAGAGATGAAGAACAGCTCCACACCACCACCTGAAGCGGCCTGAGATCTTCCCTTAATTTTTTAGCGATCCTAATTTAGGTAAAGACAGATCTGTGTATTCCCAGAGAAAATAATTTCAAGACTATCCATTTATAAGCAGAGTTGGAGCAATTAAAATATACTTTCAACATAGATTTTAAGCATAAATTTTTTTTTAAAAAAAGGAGAAGGGATGGGGAAGAAAGAATGTATGTCTGAGACCCTGAATGTAAGTTTCTTTAAAAAGAGTTGGGTTTCATTGTCTTTACAATGGGCACTTATAAGATTTTGGTGATTTTTTTAAGTTATTATCTTCAATGGTTTGCTAAGGAATTTGAATGAGACTACTAGGCGGTTCCTGAGGTATACCTGATAGATTACAAATGATAAGGCAACACTCCAAATAACAGAGATGAAGGAAAATGAGATACCTGTACCATCAAGAAAGTTAGTAGTCTGTACTACACAATTCACAGTCATAAGTTCTTTATTAGTATTTTTAATAGATACATGCTATGCACTTATATGTTAATTATAACATATTAAGTCCTGTATTAACTTCCAAGTGAAGATTGCTGAAATGGTATACTTGGGGAAAATCTTGTGTGTTAAAAAGATTGCACTGTAAGAAGGTGGATTTTGATAAAGTGATTGGATAGCTAGGACTCTGACCCAATGAATATTTCTATCTATCGATGAATTCATAAGTAGATGTCATTATTGGGAGCTTGTAGAACATAGTAAGTATGGTCTAGTTGTAGAAATAAGTCACTGGTGCTATAACTTGAAATATATACCATGTCCCAGATCTCCTTCTCCTTTCTCTCCTCTTCTTGTCCACCCTGATTTCTCTCTCTCTCTCTCTCTCTCTCTCTCTCTCTCTCTCTCTCTCTCTCTCTCTCTCTCTCTCTGATTTCCAACTGTAATGAAATGAGTAGCCACTCAAGACATGCTCTCTACAGCATAATGTTTTGCCTCACTGTAGGCACAAAGGGGCCCGTTGCACATGGACTCAAACCTCTGAAGTCATAAATCAAGACAAATATTTTCTCCTTTTCATTGATTCTCCCATGTATTTTATCATTGCAGTGAATGGCTTACCCAACCCCTACACAAAAATATGCTTTTTGTAAGATACAACCTTGGAGGAGTAATTTTAGAGATATTACTAAATATCTCCAAATACTTCCAAGGATATTATATACTTCCAAGGATATTATTCTTGTTCATATTCTCAGAGGTCATGTATGATGATGCTATAACATAGTGAATAATTATGTTGAAAATAACTTCCTCACAACTGCATACACAACCACTATAGCCATATTCATATGTGACTTTCTCCTTATATAAAATTGTCAACACAATTATTTACTACATCACAACATCATCCTACACTCCCTAGGCATTCTTCTAGGAGGCAGTCACATATGAATGTAGCAATAATTGTAGAGTATGTAGTTGTATCCTTTTATGTAGTAGAATATAATACCTTTCCTCTTATTAGTGTATTATATACTTTTGGATGTTGGCCTTTCTTCTCACAGGTATGATAGCTTTACATAATAGAAATTACATCTTAGACACAAGACTTATGCGTATTTGCTTCAAACTTATTTTGGACTTGGCTAACAAACTTTTGCCAAAGTAAACTTGTTCATTTACATATTAAAATACATTATTACTTTAAATTTCAGGTTCCTACATGGTGTGTCTTGCTTAGAAATACTTTCCCTATAAGTCCATGAAATATTAATAAACCCATCAATCCAAATTGTGTGACTTTTAACATTAGTGGAAGAGAACAATGATAAATATTTAGTATTTTTTTTTTTTTTTTTGGTTTTTCGAGACAGGGTTTCTCTGTGTAGCTTTGCGCCTTTCCTGGAACTCGCTTGGGAGACCAGGCTGGCCTCGAACTCACAGAGATCCGCCTGCCTCTGCCTCCCGAGTGCTGGGATTAAAGGCGTGCGCCACCAACACCCGGCAAAATATTTAGTATTTTATTTGTGTGCCAGAGGAGATGGTTTAGTACTTAAAAACATTTGCTGCTCAAAGCAGTCAAAATACCTGTGGCCTCTGCAGTTACCTGCATTCATGTGTACATACACACATGCAGATAAACAACTTGGAAAATAATAAAAATAAATCTTTTTTTGTTTGTTTGTTTGTTTTTTGAGACAGAGTTTCTCTGTGTAGTTTTGGTGTCTGTCCTGGATCTGGCTCTGTAGACCAGGCTGGCCTTGAAGTCACAGAAATCTGCCTGGCTCTGCCTCCCAAGTGCTGGGATTAAAGGTATGCATCACCACCACCCGGCAAAAATAAATCTTTTAACTCCTTAAGTATATTATGTACACATGTGAAAATGTCACAATGATGCTCATTATATATACAATTAATATGCACTATTAAATACACTTAGTGCTCTGTAAAGCAAAAGTAGTATCTAACCAAAAGAAATTAAAGTTTTTCACAGTTATAATATTTTTGAGTAGGAAAAGTAATAAAGATAAATTTTCTGATGAATACTATCATTATAGTAAAGGCTTATGTATAAATATATTCAATTATTTCAAGATCAGCATTTGTAAAATTCCAGTTAGACTGGACATACATAAATAGGCCATAAAATGTATATGGATTTTAGATAAAGTCATCGTAAGAAGAATTATAGAAAAATAATTTTGTGGAATGTTTTACTTTGTCACATTTATTAAGTTATTTGATGTGTAGTTAGTTGGTGTACACGCTACATTGCATGTGTGGAGATCACAGAACAATTTGTAATATTCAATTCTCTCCTTCCACTATGTGGACTTTCAGGTTGACCAGGTTGTCAGGCTCAGTGCCAAGCTCCTTTATCCACTGAGCCATGTTATTTTTTGAATGGGGTGAGTAACTTATACTATTTTACTTCATCGCAAATTGCTTCCAACCAGTTTTAAATAGCTTCTCCCACATGCCAATAAACGAGTCTATGTCAAGGAGTCCAAGTCCTTGTGGCATATTTGACAGGTGGTCCCAGAAAGCACCAGGGCAAGAATAGAGAAGTGACAGAAATAAGAAAGGAAAGCAATAGTGATTGTCACCATGGGTGGGTGACTACAGTGGGTGATGGGGGCACAATCCCCGTGGGGATACCTGGGAGACTGGACAGGATATGCTTGAGAGTTATTCCATATAAGATGGTTGAACTAAAGAGTTGACTCACGAGCCTCTGTCCTAAGCACTGTTCCCAGCGATATCAGACACTTGACAGTTCGTTAGGATGCTGCTAGCATAAATCATGATGCTTATTGCTCAGAGACAATAGAGAAAGTACCCACAAAATAGGGATTGACCATTTTAAAAGTGAAATTTCCCCCAAAAGCTTGTGAAGGGAGAAGTTGGCACTCCTGCCCAGCTCTGCCCACAGCAACCTTCCTTCTTGCTTATAAGGGATGGTGGGATCCTTTCTGTTTGGTTAATTCATGAACTATAAAAACTGTCACATTTGTGCATAGACAGAATATTCTACTTGGGAAAACCATACCTTGGTTTACACTTCTCTCTGGAGCTCTCTCACTCCTGCAGGTCCAGCTCTAGGTACAGCTTCTCCATCACAGCTTTTTTTCCTTAGACATGATCTTAAGTAGACTAACTACTTCCTGAGGTTGTTTACCTGAAGGTAGTGAATCACCCAGATTTACTCATTGCATACAAGAAAAATGAGATTGTTAGATTTGTTCGTAGACTAGGAAAGGATGTAGTGCCCAATTAGTTTACCTAACACTAGTTAAAGCTTTACTGTGAAAGCAATCATTTGATGTGGTTAGCAGCCACAGCACTGGGCAATGCTCCTGGGTCTCATTCAGTCACTTCAAGGAGTTAAACTCCAAAAGTGACTCAAGGTGGACACATCAACTCTTGGCCATCAGCCAAATATACATAGATATAGATGAGTACAAATATAGACATAGTCTCCTCATGGTTCTATCTTCTTGGAATAGCTAAACTAACCTGCTGAGGGAGGTAAATTATTTCTGGTTATTTGCCCAAATCAAACCTTACCACAGACCTGAGTTTTGATGTCAGGGCTTGATCCACTAACAAAGAAGCAGGATTTCTCCAGCAGGGCATCTTGGCAGAAACCTGCAATTCTGCTTCTATATAAGATTTTTTTCTTTTTTCTTTCCTCTTCTCTTTCTTCTTTCTCTCTTTCTTCCTTCCTTCTTTCTTTCTTCTGAACAATATTCACTATGTAGCTCTAGCTGGCCTCAAACGAGTGGTCTTTCTTTTTAACCCTCTCAGTCCCGGAAATACAAACATGAGGTGCCCCGTCTCAAATGGTACATCTATAGCACTCCACCTACATGTAAGTCTCAGGGAAAAAAAATCACAAAAGGCAGGTGGAAAGACTGCAGAGGACCAGGTTGCCTAGATACTATCTTCTAGACTTGACAGGGATGCTGTACCAATAAAATCACAACAAAATGATTGCACATAAATGACTGCAAAGTGACAGTGCTGGTCTGCATTTCAATGCAGATATGGGAAATTACACAAGGCTCACCCTCTGCTGAAGAGCTACAGGTGATCAGTGGCTACTAAGGGAATAATCTGTCTTCTCTAGGGGTGAGCCCTTGGCCAGACCTAAAAGCATGTGCATAACAGTAACACTAGGGTGGTGTGTGTATGCGTGTGTGTGTGTGTGTGTGTGTGTGTGTGTGTGTGTGTGTGTGTATAAAACAATAATCATGGAAGAGGAAATGAACTTTTGAGGTGGGATAGTAGATATTAGAAATATGTCTCAGATATATTACAAATAGAGAAAATAAGTATGAGATGAGTTGACTCTATGAGTTTTCTACATTTAATGCTTTTCCAGCTATACCAGATGAGCCTAAATTATGCAGATCATACTCAAAATTATATTGTTTTGGGGAGTTATATGTGTCTTATTTTCTTATAAAGAAGATGACTTTTAAAATTCATATTAACTATATGCCAGTCATATTCATTTTAATATATCTTATGTAATCATTACAAACTTGAAAGCATTCTTCAAACCTTGAGTCCTACTTTGCAGTTTTCAAAATGCATGATCTATGCTAGAATTTTTCAATATACAGCATTTATTCCTATCTCATTAACTATATTCATGTTTTCTTGTGGGGGTTGGGCAACACATTGCTTCCTGAAACAGACTTTTTCGCACTTCAATTCAACTGAATTTTGCATTTGTTCATTTCTTTATGTAAGCAAAAGTGCAACTGGATTTTCAATATACAAAATGAGAATGAATACCATAATTTAAAAAGTTGAATTTTACAAAAAAGAAGAAAAGAAAATCCCGAGAGCATGGAAAGTGCGAAGTACTTGTAGAGTTTCAAATGTTCTTGTATAAGCCTGAGAACATAATAAACGCAGAATATAAGGAATACAGGGAGCGACGTCATTGGATCTACTTGCCTTAGATTTCCCTAAAGAATCTAAATATTACAAGACCATGAAGACTGTAAAGTGATTAAGGGATTGTACTAACTGGCAGGATTAATAAGATAAGCTTGAGAAATATTATCTGACAATCCAGGAATAATTCATGAGTAATTATAGAAAACTGAATTTATCTTTATTTTTTCCAAGAAAGAATCTGTAGCAAGACTCTTGCAAAATTTTTTCATGCTATAAATTTTATTTTCAACAAATGAACTCTGTCCTTTACTGGAAATAACGCTGAATAACTACATATGCTAGAGAGAACTATAATAATTGTATATTTTTCAAAATCAAGATCTCTTGTCTTTAGGAAATCTACCTTTGAGTTGCGTATTAAATTATTAATATGTAATAAAATGTTACATTTAAAATACCTTTTTAACAACTTCAGTAAACATCAGCTTAATATGGTTAAGCTACACTAAAATTGTAGTTATGATAGAGTCTGAGGTGTAAACAAAGAATCATAAAGAATGACTGCCCCTGTTGACAAGTATTTCATGGAGCTGAAAGCCTTCTTGAGGTGACACCCAGACTCCTGGGTTGGTTTAGGTTCTCAGAGGCAATTGTTGCTCTCTGCAGTATGTGGTACTGTTGGGAGATGCACTAGAAACTTGTGGGACTTGTAAGGTAAGGTCTCCTATCTAGTAACTGCTTCGTTTATTAGGTGATAAGTGTTGCCTCTGCTCAGCATTCATTTTTCATGAAGATTCATATGTTCACACCTAATTGCAAAAGAATCCTAGGCACATGGCATTCTCATTAATCTAGAAATACAAGAATCGTGAATGCACAAGGGTATTAGAAGTTGTAGTGCCACTCGAGGATTTCAAAGCTCTGGGCAGCATCCACAATAAAGGGGCAGACCAGAAATTACCTAATATATAAACTTAGAATTACTAAATGTTTTCTGTTTTCTGTTGTTATAAATATAGCTTTGTAACAATGGATAGGATATTACATATATAAGAAAGATAAAACATACACAATATTTAGGATGATACTGGAAAGTTTAAGGGCAATAATGACATAAATGGTAATAATGCATATGTGCATATAGTTATAAAATTCCCTGAATATTATTTCAAAGTCTATTGAGCATAAATATTCCTTTAAGGCAACTCCACTTTTGCTATAGGTGCATAAAATTACAGAACAGGTTACCACTTGTGCTCATGTTGGCCCCCGGTATGTGTACAGGGTGATTTTTCCCAAGGAAGTTTCCTCCAGAGATAGGACCTCACAGTGGCTACATCTGTTCTTGCTGGATGAGAGTGTTATTATATTCACAGCAACAGATGTTGCACCAGGAGGTTTGTCTTCTACGCTTAGAGAAATTGCACCATAGAACTAGAAGTTTTATGAAAATCAATGATGTCACAAAATAAATGTCTCACCCCAATTGCCATTAAAAAATGAACATGCTTTAATTTCATTAACTTAATGTGATTATTTGAAGTTGACCGTCATTTCGAAAACTCTGAAAAGCAGACAAAAAGGGAAGATTTTGATATACTGACGTCAAGTGTGAAATAATTTCCATTAAGTTTTTCTTTTTAATTACATGTGACTTGGTTGTACTAGCAATTATGCTGAGGGCTAACTGTATTTTCATGTTTAATTGTTTCACTTCTAAGTCTGACTGAGGCACTCAGACTTTCACACTTCATAATCATCACAGGATGAATCTTGTCATGGCTAAACCTTCAAACAAAAAGAAAGCAGACATATTGGTTAAATTAATTTTGTCTCATTAGATTATATTATCTGTCTGAAATTGCTGATGAAATTTTAGAGAAAAAGTCAATTGAAACTAATTCAGAGTCTGAAGACCATTCCATGTATAAATTACATTAAATATAATCCATTAAGCCTTTATTTAATGACCACCCACCATGAGTACTACCCTCTACTCAGTTCTTAGCACAGAATTGTTGATCAGAATCCTGAAATACAGATTTGGAGAGAAAGATCAGCTTCTGCCAGGCAAAGCAACGTCTTCAAACACATACTATCCAACAGCAGGTTACAGAAGCCCCTAGGAAGAAGGCATGCTCTAAAACAAGATGAGTATCTTCCCTCAAGAAAATGAGAATAAATACTTCTTTTGAAGTTACAAACTGGTCAACATAGAATGTAGACAACCCTTCCCTTCAGGGAGTTTAATTATTAACTACATGGTACATACTATTATCCAAAAGCTTTCTGATGGTGATGATCTTAATTTTCAAATGCTTCAATAAAGTAACTGGTAAAATTCCAAAAAGATTATTCTTAAATTTGCTCTTAGTGAATCACATTCTCACACATATTCTATCTTCATGTTTTTACTCCTGAAAATACGGATTCAGCTACAGTATTAGCACATTTTCTTCATTAGAAAAGTGATGTGCTACCTATATATTGTGCCTTTTGTGGGGGGTAGAGGAAAACTTACAATCACAAGTATTTATAAAATGTTGAGATGAGTAATATTATGATGCTCCATTTAGGAATATGTAAAAGTATTTAAACGTAGTGTCACAAATAATGGTGTAACACAGTTATATGAAAAAGATATTTGCCATTAGTTTAAAGGGAATTCTGCAGATTTTCCCACGTCGGTTACTACATGTAATTTTAAATGACCATCTAACCTTACTGGGAATTCAACTCCTTTCGGGTCAGAAGATTAAGAGTTGTTCAAAGATGTTCTAAATGGAGATGTTTTAAACTGCTTGTAACTGCATTTGATTCTGTGGTTATCTTACAAAAAGTCACCCTTCAGGGGGACTGACCTCCAAGATATGTTGCCCATGCTCAAAAGAACAGACGATAATAAAAGTTTTAACCCAGCTATTGAGAACTAACAGAGCATTTTAGAACTCAGAAAAAAAAATATCCCCTCTGAGAGACATGTGTTCAGAGGGATAGCTGAAAACTATGGTTCACCTGTGGATTTCTTGGCTAACAGCCTGAGTATCTAGTCAATTTAAGGGCAAAGAGTCATGCCATACTAGAGACTCAAATGAACAGTGGCTTCATTATTTGATATACCCTATTAAAGAGGCTAGTGGTTTATGGATTTATTTCATTGAGTATGCATGATTTATTAGGCTTTGAAGGTTATATACCAACAAGACATGCATGTTATTATGATGGGAAACAAAACAAAAGGGGGAAAAGAGCCAGAAGGCACAAAATGTTCTATTGGTAATTTTCAAATTTGGAAGCACATTTTATCAATCTCTGCCACGATGCTCCCGGCAATGTGTTCAAGGGGATCCAGCACCTGAAGCAGCAGAGTGAGTTTTACATCTGCAATATCCAACATCAGAAGATATCCAGTTTGTGCACTGAATCTGTAATAGAAATGAAATCAGTAAAGCTATTGAACTGGAGTCATTGGAACAAAAGTCAAATTTTAAATCTGAAATTAGAACACTCCTCTAGAGTATTAAATATTCACAGTTCCCAAACAGAGGCAGATATTGAGCTATTTAGTACAATTATTTTCTGTTATCTTAAAAAAGGGATTAAAATGAACTTGATAATAGTGTGCAGAACCCACAAAATGGTCCAATGAGATCTACTTTTTACAGGGCATGTGTGTGTAAAAGACAGAGGACAACTTGTAGGAGCTGGTTCTCTCTTTCCATGATGCAGGCTCCAGGTATCAATCTCAGGTGGCCAGGCTAAGAGGAATGTGCCTTTACTTGCTAAACCATCTGGTTGGCCCAAAGTTTAATTTTAGATATAAGGGCTCCAATATAAACCAAGTCAACTCTACTAAGAAAAAAAGAAAAAAAATTAAATGTGTTAAACAAATATAAACTACTTTAGTAATAAAAGCAATTGAGGGATTTATTTAACTGTTTTACCAAGCATTGTGAAAGACATATTTTCACATATGCCACATATATGTTTATACTCATATAAACCTGTAAGTTTCAACATTTATATTTATGTCATGTATCTGTGGTTTCTTACGTTGTACTATGTAATTAGGTCTAGAAGGAATTGTGGACACCTGAAATGAGTATAGAAGACAAAAAGGCAAGGCATCTTTGCTGGTTAATTTTGTAAACTTGATAACAATCTATAGCCACCTGAGGAGAGAGTCTTAATAAGGCATTGTCTATATTAGATTGGCCTGTGGGCATGTGGTTGGTAGGGGATTATCTTGATTAGATTAATTGATGGTGGAAGACCCAGCCTGAAAATGATTAACACCAGTCCCTGGGTCTGGGACTGTATAAAAAGGAGAACGTGAGCTGAGAATAACCGTGCATTCATTCATTCTCTCTGTTCATGACTGTTTATCAGAGTAGCTACTTCAATTCATGTTTTGATTTGCCCACGGTAATGAACTGTAACTTGGAATTATAAGCCAAATGTATCTCTCTCCCTTGAGGTTGTTTTTGTCGGAATATTTTCTCACAGCAATAGGAAACAAAACTGGGCAGCACCTCAGGAGTTAGAGGGAAGAGAAGAAGCCATGTACAACAGTTATGCACAACAGTTAAATCCCTTAGAATGGATCTCTGCGTAGCTGTTCTATCCACTATTAAGTGGTCCTGGAGTCTCTGATTTCCACCTGATTCCTTTGCAAAGCCACTTTGCAAAGATCATTGCGTGCTGGCTCTACTATTATTATTCATAAACCTTTAAGAAACAAGGTCCTTAACTATATCTCATTCCTCATAAGTATTAAAAGAACAGGTTTGGAGTTAAAATTTTCATACCATTTGGAAATCATACACTTGTGTTTAAATGATGTTCTGGTTCTATGTATAACAAGTATATCAAACATCATATTTCGAGGAATAAGCGGCACTCACAGAAATCCAGACATGTAGCTTTATAGATAAGGATGCAGAGATCAGAACTAGCCCTGACACTCACAGTCATGAAACTTAGACAGAGCCACCATGATACAATAGGGAAAGGGCAGTATGACCCCGCTGCTGAGGAGACCACATACTTACATCATCAAAAATGGGGAAATTGAGCTGGTGCTCCACTAGAAGCTTCACGCCCTACTGACTGGCATTCACAGTTTCAAAAGCACTATGCCCAGTACTGGAATAGAAAAGTCATCTTTGATCCCATCCAGCTAAGAACCCTGTGAGCTTCAATAGGTACCTTTCAGTAAGATATACCTACTGTTTGCATACTGGTACAAATCCTATGGGAATAACCAATCACCTTTCAGTTGGATTTAAGGCCTATTCCATGAGATGGAACCCATATTTGACACTATTAATCAGGCCAAAAACCTGAGAGTAAATAGGTCATGGGTAAGCTTACTACAATTATCCTACTAAATGAACATACCAATATAACAACTATTACTACAATATTTCTACACTCTTAAATCAGTGTATCACTGAACCATCATCAGAGAAACTTCTTGCAGAGGATGGTAGATAACAAAATAGACTGCACTGGACAACATGCAGAGTAAGACACTTTTGTAAATGAATTTCTAAATGGTCTTATTAAATAAATTAAAAAAAAACACAGAGCCAGACATAGGAGTGAAAACCTGAGAGATCAGGGAAATAGGGAAAGCCACAGCTAACCCTACCCCACCAACTCTGCAACTTCCAAATGCGAGTGACTTCCTGTCTACCCGAGCCTATATGCCTTGCTGTTCTACCATCTGATTTGCTCTCTCTGTCCAGCTACATCACTTCCTCTTCCTGCCCAGCTCTGTCACTTCTTGTCTGTCTGTGCAGGCCTCCAGACATCCATGGTTAACTAGTGCTGGAATTCAAGGCGTGTGCCACCATACCTGGCTCTGTTTCCAGTGTGGCCTTGAACTCACAGAGATACAGACAGATCCCTGTCTGCCAAGTGATAGGATTAAAGGCATGTGCTAACACTGCATGACTTTTGTGTTTACTTACTTATAAAGGTTTGGTATTTCCTCTGATCTCCAGGCAAGCTTTATTTATTAAAGCACAAATAAAACAGCACCACAAATTTTGGAGACCTCAGCCATGAATGGGATGACTTTATCACAGCCTTCTATCAAGGCTCAGGGATCTGTACCAGGCTTTGTTTTTTGGGCCATCAACTAGCTCCCAAATCATGATATGGAGACATATTAGTTATATATATGCTTGGCCTATCTCAGGCTCACTTCTTGCTAGCTCTCATAATTTATCTGTTTCTCTTTATCTATGTTTTGCTTTGGGACTTTTTACCTTTCTTACTCTATGTCCTTCTCTGGGTCTGCTGGCTATTGGCTTCCTGGCTAGTCCCCAGTTTCTCCTTCTCTTTCTCCCTCGTTTTCTCCTCCCTTGTCTTCTCTAACTTATTCTCTCTGCCCACCAGTCCCGCCTATCCCTCTACTGCCTAGCTATTGGCCGTTCAGCTTTTATTAGACCAACCAGGTGCCTTAGTTAGGCAAGGTGAAACAGTAACACATCTTTACATAATTAAACAAATGCACATGAACAAATATAACACATCTTCGCATCGTTAACAAAGGCAGCAGAAACAAGTGTAACAGACCTTTCCACAGTTAAAGTAATATTCCCCAGCATGAACAAATGTAACACATCTTTACATCGTTAAATATTCCACAACAGTGATCTGTGGCAGGGGACAGTAGAAAGAGTCTAAGAACCAGAAGCAATGTGTGACTCTAAGGAAACAGCAGTTTCCAGAGACAACAAAACCGAGGCACATATGAAATCACAGAGACTGTAACAACATACAAAGGCCTGCACAAGTTCAAATCAGACAAAAAAAAATCTTAGCATGGGAAAGTGGAAGTGGGCACAGGGTCCTGCCTCTAGCCAAAAAGTCAAACAGTTATTTGCCATTGGTAACTGCTGGGGCAAGAAAATCAGTTTTCTTCAATGAAGTAACGTTGAGTCTGTCAACAGATGATAGATTTCATATTTTGTTTTCTATTTTCAATTAGTTTTCTCTCTCTCTCTCTCTCTCTCTCTCTCTCTCTCTCTCTCTCTCTCTCTCTCTCTCTTCCTCCCTCCTTTCTGTCTCCTCCCTCTGTCTTTCTCTCTCTCTTTTTTGTTTGTATTGGTTTGCTTTGCTTTTAGTTTTATTTATTTATTTATTTATTTGTTTGTTTGTTTGTTTCTTGTTGTTTCTTGTTTTCAGGGATAGAAAGACTATGAAATGGGATGACAGGGAGTGCTGTGGGATAATGCTTTTGTACACTGGTTTAATAAAACACTGATTGGCCAGTAGCCAGGCAGGAAGTATAGGCAGGATAAGCAGACAAGGAGAATTCTGGGAAGAGAAAGGCTGAGTGAGGAGACACCAGCCCACTGTCCAGGGAGCAGCATGTAATGGCACACATGTAAAGCCACAGAACATGTGGCGACATATAGATTAACAGAAATGAGATGAGTTTAAGTGTACGAGCTAGCCAATAGGAAGTCTGAGCTAATGGCCAAGCAGTTTTAATTAATATAAGCCTCTGTGTGTTTACTTGGGTCTGAGTGGCTACAGACCGAGCTGGATACAGGAAAACATTCTGCTGCAAGAGAGAGGGAATCTGAGAGGAGTCACAAAAGGGGAAAGACTATGACTAAAACATATTATATGAAAATTTTAAAAATGACCTGAGAAAATGATAGTATCTTATTAATTAATTGGATTAGAGAACCTGGAAACACACATGAAAACTAATGAAACTGAATTGTTTATATTACAGTACACCCAGATACCAACTCAAATAGATCAAAAACTTAAACATGAGGTTTGAAACAATAAAATGCCCAGAAAAAAATAGGATTTGAAAAGGCTCTTAATATTGGTTATGGCAAAGCTTATGTTTTATATATCTTAAGAAAAAATCTCAGATATCAGAAGGAAAAACAAATAAACAACAAAGTAAAACACTTCTTCAAAACAAAAAGAAAATTAATAAATAAATAATTGATCCATGAATTGGGAAAAGAATACAAATAATATGATAGATAAGGTATTAATATGTAGAATATATAAGGAATTCACATACTCAAGACAAAAATCTCTCTCATGAATAAAATATGTAAATATTCAATTTTCAAATCAGACACGCAATAGCCAACAAATATGAGTGTATGTTCAGCCTCAGTGATCATTGTAGAAATAAAGACTAAAAAAAAAAAAAAAAAAACAAAACTCATCCCTGCTGAGATAACCACTCGAAGAAAGTATAGGTCATCGATGGTACAGACCAATGAGAACCTTTGTAAACTGTTTGGGATGTTATAATTTGGGTATGATGTGTGCTGCACAGGATCATGGTTGAGTACTTTATCCTCAGCTCATGGCATTATTCTGGGAAGTCTTAAATTCTTAAGAGTTAGTGCATGCATGGAGAAAGCAGGTTACTAGGGGTGCTCAAATGATGGCTGGCCTCGACTTTGTTGACTACCCATGGGAGGCCTTATCCCCTCTGAGGAGTGGATGAGGGATGGGCTAGGGGGTGGAGGTATGTGTGGCAGGAGAAGGGGATGGAGGGGGAACTAGGGGATGGCATGTAAAATGAAAAAAAAAATTAAACAAAATAAAAAAATTATGTCTGGCCTCATCAGTAGTCTGGAAACATCATGCCATGTGACTACAGACTACGGAAATTGTGAACCAGGGAGCAGATAAGCCATCTTCTTTAAGTTCCTTTCTTCCTTCCTTTCCTTTTTTTTTTTTTTTTTTTGAGAATTTGGTCATAGCAATGTAAAACTAATCAATAAATCTGTAAATTTGGTATATCTCTTACATAAAATAGTAGATGGTACTAAAATAATTACAAATAGCATTGTCATATGACCTATCAATATTTTGGGGAGGTACATGCTTCCTTCAGTCTGCCATCTGTATATTACCATAACAGTATCCCTGAGGAAATGTACTTCTAAATAGAAAAGATCTAGTTTGGACCACTGCTCTGTAGGATCTAAAATATATAATATTTTAAAATATAAAATAAAATATATAATATAATCAGAAGCCCGATTATTTTGATCCTCTTGTGAGAATAGCACATCATGGTGTGAGCACATAGCCAGGAAAATCAAACGTATGGTGAGACAGAAAACAAAGAAGAGAGATACCATAGTCCCATTAATTTCCTTTAAGAAAAGACCACTGGTAAATTAAGCACCTCCAATAAAGTCTGCTAATGTTTATAATATTTCCAAATAGCACTACCCTGTGACCAAGTTTTCCACAAATAGGTCATTGGAGGACACCCAGTCATGATATGGTGATGTCCAAAGAAAATACAATTAGCATCTCAGAGTTACCTGTATTCTCATATTCTGTAGAGCATTGTTCAAAATTGCCAATATGTGAACATGACTAATGTTTTAATAATGGTTATATTAATTAAGTTACTGTGATGCACACAGCATATTCACAACAGAAAAAAATTAAGATTCAGAAAATGATTCTGCCATATGAAACATCATACTAAAAGGAATAGGAAAAAATACTGTATGATCTCTGTTTCATCTTAAACCCAAATAATTGAAGATGCCAAGCAGGAATAGTAGACCTTAGGATGAGGAAAAGATGAGAAAGTATATGACAGTCATGGATAAGACTAGAGACCCCACTTACAGCAAAGAACTATATTGTATAGTGTATCATAGTCTGGAACTTTTCTTAGAATAGGTTACAGACATTTTTACTACAGACAGACAGACA